>PVKM010034883.1:0-15432 GCA_004027735.1 Carollia perspicillata
CCAGAGAGGGGTGCTGCACAGCATTTACAATTATATGGAGCAACAATCGGAAATAACTATTTCTAAGGAGTGGTTGAGAATAGGACTGTTTTATGAAGGAAATGGCATTTGTAATGGGCTCTGAAAGAGCAGAATTTCAATGAAAGGTGAGGGGCAGTACCTGTTCTGCTAAAAGCCTAAGGAGAGGTTTCCAAAAAGTTTGGAATCTATTGAAGAGCATGACAGCATCAGAGATTCATTGTTTTGCTCCTCCCTTTAGAAGCTTCTTTCAAGTTGCATAAGGAAATAAAACAAGTACACAGAAACACACAACACAGTAGGCTTCAAAAAAAGGGAGAGATTACATCATTTTGGAAATTATTCTGCCTACAACATCCTCTTGTGGAATCCCAGCTAATGAGTGTCCTGAATCACTCGTTGGAATTGGATCAGTAGGGGAGCTTAGCAAAGGCAGAAGGGGCGGGGTTCAAAAAAGAAAAGAAAAGAATATGATTACTAAGAAGACGGTACTTAAGAGATCCTACATGTTCTAGGTTCAGTATCAAATTCCATGGCTTATGTGTGCCCCAGTTAACTTTTAAATGAAATAAGACTTACTTACATCAAATAATTCTTAAGAACGACACTGGATGAAGAATGTATGACAGGCATAGCACCACGTATCTATACTCTAAGTTATATATTTAATAAATAAGTGGAAATGTATGTGCAGTATTAAGTGTTTTCACCCCGCTGCACTCTCCCTCTGGCTGTAGGTGATAGACCACGCCTTCTTATTCAGCAATCAAGTTCCCCGCTTTGTTTGTTTTTGTGGAAAAAAGCAGCTCAAAACTTCCTCCAACAAAAAGCACATAGTCTCACTCTGGCTGATATAGTTCGGTGGATTGAGCATTGTCTTCGAAACCAATGAGTCGCCAGTTTGATTCCCAGTCAGAGCACATGCTTTTCTCTCTCTCTCTCCTCCCCTTCCCATCTCTATAAAGATAAATAAATAAAACCTCTAAACACCTGCACCAGCCCACAACAAAAAAGTCATTATATGTTGGGCAAGGGTCCTGCACGTGGTAAAGGCTTGATTTTTAATTCCTTTTGAAATGACTAATCAAAGGGGCCTGCTAGAATGCTCGGAAGCGGATTAGCCCACTGTTGCTCATAGCAACCACAATCCTTTTGGAAGCAACTTTGGTGGTGAGCAGAAACTGGTGGGTGGGAAAGGGGTATTAGTGAGGAGAGTTTGAGTCAGGAAATCTGCTCCAACTCGGAGGCTGCACTGGAATCCAACCCTTCGATGGGCCTGTTTCGTTTTGGGCTGCCAAGGAGAGCATCTAGTGTGGGTCCGGCTACCGTGATGGGTGTGGGGACGATGCGGGCTTTCTGCCACAGGATACTGGCAGGGGATGCCTGCGGGATTGTGCTCCCCGGCCCTGAAGGTGCAGTGGACCACCCGGTCCCACCTGACCCAACTGGAGAATCTGGGCCAGGTCCAGCCATGCTCACGCCAGTGTCCGCAGACCCTGCTCAGTCATGAACTCACACTCTGGAGGTCAGTTTCCAAGTTTGTAAGGTCAAAGAACTGGACATCAGCAGCTCTTTCCGGTAACAGGAACCAGTGGCTCCTATAGGATAGATGGACCTGTGTCATTTGGTGTTTGGAGGAGCTGCCAGCTTGGGTTTTGGTCTGGGTGGCGGTGGGTTGGTGTGTTTATTGTTAGTCGGGAGAGCATTTCTCTGTTGCCTTTCTCTTTATTTATTTGGACGCACCTGTGCTCCTGTCTTTGCCAATATTATGAGGATCCAGGAATAGTCGGGCCGAGTCACATCCTTGAGCGTGTTCTAGAGGAGTGGGCAGCTTTCAGGCTCAGGCTCAGCCTTGGCAATGTAGGCAGGATCTTGGGATTCTTGGTAGAGATGGGGGATACTACTGAAAAGGGACAAGGGTGAAAACAGGCCTGCAGTGTTGAGGGCCAGATGAGTCGCACATGACCCAAGAGCTTCCTGGGGCACTTTACAGAATTGCAGGATTTGGGCATGAAACATGTTCTCCCTGTATCTGAGCTAGAAAGAGCATTTTGTGGCAAACACTATATTCCTGTAAATCCCTACGCAGGAACCTTGACCTCCAGGGCTTCTCTTCACCACGGCCCTATGCCCAGCCCCATGCTTTGCCCCTTACATTTTATTTTTGAGGTTGATGTATTTTTTGGCTCTTGCCCTCTAGTGGCTCCATACAGATTCTTGCCTTTAATCAGTAGAAGTCTGCTCTAATCAAAATTAGATTGGGTCTAGTAATTGTTTTAAACACTTCTTTATAGCTGTAGGCTAGATTTTGAAATGCAAAAGCACCCAACTTACTAGTCTTCCATGCCAGTTTCATAAGCTCATCTCTGTCATCTGTCCAAGCTGCTCATATTTGTATTTCGTTGCCCATGGCATCCTGATGTAATAATTTCAGTGACTGGCAGAATTCTTGAGGTCAGTTACAGTGTGTGCCTCTGGGGTGCATACAGTCATACCTGAATGAGCAAGCTGTGGGTAGATTGGAATGGACAGAGCAGCCTATTTAGACAGTGCAGATTGCCTCCTGTTGGCCAAGAGGCTTCAGACGCCCTTCAGGAGTTTTTTTGGGGGGGGGGGGGAAATGTGAGTGGAGTTCAAGATACCATGTTCAAAGAACTGACATCTGAGGGCAGGGGAAAGAAACTGGCAGAGAAAATACAGCTTGCCAAAGCTTGATAAATAAATCGTTTTCCTAGACCTTTGCTTCTCTCTCTTAATAACTGAAAATCCTTGTTACTATTCTTTGTATTTTCATCTACTATTTAATAGTTGTTCTGATAACAAGTTTCATTGAAAAGGCGACTAAAACAAACCACTAAAATGGTTGTGGACTTTATTTAGGGACTTCATTCTAACCACCATTGCCAAAATAACTGGAAAATTAATTGTTTTTGCATTTAAGTGCAAAAGGCTAATAAATGAAGAAGAGTTGTCTTGCTTTTTCTCCCAGCTGATTTAAATGTCCTAAGTTGTGGCTGAGAAGGAAGCTCGTCGCTAGCCCCTTGGTACCATAAACTGACAGAGAGAAATGGAAAAGTGTTCTGAGGCTTTAGAAAGTTGCCACCATAATTATCCCCCATTGTGAAAATGAGGAAACCAAGGCACAGAACAGGTGAAGAGCATGCCCAAGCTCACAAATCTTGTAGGTGACTGTTCTGGGATTTGAATCACAGCAGCTATATTATCTGTTTCCTGGCCAAGGTCTGTGTGGAACAAGACTTTACTGAATTTTGTAGTGATTTCAGTATGAATATTTAGTAAGAGCTTTGTTCATACATGCATTAATTCAACAAATGAGAGCTACTGGAAGGTGAAACAGTTCTTGTGTCATGACAGACTGTGACCAGGAGATGTGACCAGGTTATGAATATCCCAGATGCAGAGTGACAAAGAGGCAGTGGGAGTTAAGGACATGAAGAGGGGAAAGAAAAGTATGACAAAATAGCTTGTGTATTTTATCTGTTTATTGGAACGATTTCACCCAAAACCTCATGGCAAAATAGTCATATTTTGTATAGCAGAAACAAAGTGATCAGGAGAGAGCAGGTAGCCCTCTAAGAAGTCAAAAACAGCAAATAAGAAAACAAAAAGCAAGAGGACACCAAACAAGCATATGATATACTTCCCAGTCAGTGTTATTGGTAGTGACCTTTCAGAGGATGGCAAGACACATGTTACGCATCTTTCATTATGTTTTGAAATAGCAGTTTTCAAACTTGATGTGAGAGATGGTTCTGTAGACGCATTAGTCTCTGAGACTTTTCAGTGACCTTGCACTCTAGTTAAGACTAACAGTCAGGTTATTCTTTTCAGTTTATTCACAACTGTTTCAATGCCAAATAAAAGAGAGCAAATGAGCTGGGCGGTGGGAGACTGGAAAGAAGGCCTGCCCACCAGAGCTCTTCAGAAAATTCGAGAGCTCGAAGGACAGCTGGACAAGCTGAAGAAAGAAAGGCAGCAAAGGCAGTTTCAGCTGGAAACTCTGGAGGCCATGCTGCAAAAGCAAACACAGAAGGTAGCCCTGAAAATCTGGGGTTAACAACTGTCTGAGGATTTATTGTGTGAATTTTTATTGGATGGAGCGAAGGGGGGGGTGAGACTGAGGGTGGCAGGTGGGCAGGGTACTGTGGGAGAAAGTGGTGATGGGTAAATGGAGACAACTGCATTCAAACATCAATTAAAAAAAAAAGTAAAAATAAATAAATAAAATGAACATGGCTTAGTCACAATTCAAAAAATATTGCAAACATTAAATAATAAATATTTTAAAAAGGCAGATGATATTATGGACATGTAATAAAATAATTCTTAAATTTAATAAAAAGAACTTTAGGAATATGAATAAACCTTTTGGGGGAGGCAAATTTCTACAGTGATTACATTTAAACACTCTAATATGGGTCATTTCTAAAGGTGTTTTCTAAAGTCTCTGGACAAAATTATATTATGGAGTCAGAAGAGTTGTCTTCAGGATGTCTATGTTGTATGTTTTCATTCTTTGTGAGTTAATAAAGCACACTTACATATTCCATTAGAGCTTAGGAACAGGAATGTGATGTGAATGTTAACATCCCTAGCCATTTCTGGCTATTTTTAACATTACAGAGTTAGTCATGAAACAAATGTAAGAGTTTATTACAGATTACCAAAGCATTTTCTAACAATTCACCCTGACACAAATCTATGGTTTGATATCAGTTGTTTAAGAAGACGTTTCTTTCTTTACTGAATGTGAAATCACTTAGTTACTTATGACTTTGTCCTTGTAGTCTACTAACTAGCTCAACTACTAATGCTGTGCAGTCAAGGAGTCTCACATCATTCCCTCTATCTGCCATTGTATGATGCAAATGGCAAGTGGTGAGGAGGCAGTAGGGGTAGTCACAGCAGCTGACCCCTGTTTGACAGGTGACAGGAAGGTGAAGTCCAGACGTACGGTTTCACTCAGAATCCAGATAGCGAGTGCAGGCTTAAGTCCTTGGGATGACAATCTGGTCGTGACACCTCACTGCCTTCTCCTATGGAAGAATATCGGAACTTCTAAAGATGGAAGCTGAGCATTCTATGTGGAATTAGTTAGCCTCATGTCTGGTAATCACAAAAGGACATTTCTATTTAGGCTCGTGGGACTATTCCTAGAGAGAAAAAGCACTTGAAATTTAAGTGCGTGTCAGTGCGGAAGGTCACATAAATAGAGGGTTTGTCTTCAAGACTAACACATCGCCAGTGCCTTGCCCAGACAGGATACCTCCTGAGTGTTAGTTTAATTGCGTTGACATTGGGATGGAGAGGGGAGAATGTGGTAGGAAATACGTCATTGGAAAAGATGTGTGCCGCAGAGGCAAGAAGCCAGTGTCTATGAAGGAATAATTAAGCCTACTGGATCTTTTCTGATTCTTCCTCAAAAATAAAATGCATTCTTGGTATATATTACAACCATAGGCTCTCCAGGGCAGAAGCAACAGCCGTGACACAAACAGATCAGAAGAGAGTGTTTTGGGAAGCAAAGACAGAACACCTAAGCAGGATCTTCATCCAATCTGTGACAGAGATGTCCAGCAGGACCTTAGCCCAGAGATGGAGAAAGTCACCAACATTGTGTCAGTCGTGCTGGCAAAAGAAGGTTCTCAGGAGCAGTCCCCAGAAATCAGTGAAAGACAAAGCCCAGGACTTGGCAGGGTGCATTCCCAAATTGTCACTTTCTAGTCCTAATGCTTTGGTACCTCTGGATTTTCTGGAGACTCAGGTAACCATTCAGAATCTCCAACTGCAGGTAAAAGAGACATTAAATGAGAATTTGAGATTACTTCACACCATAGAGGAATGTGACAAAAATGTTGAAATTTTTGCTAAGTGAAATGAAAGAGTTAGACTCAAAACTCAATTTACAGGAATTACAACTAACTACCAAGATTTAAACATGTAGAGAATTGGGAGAAACAGTTGAGGAACTTCAGAAAGAATAAAACAGGTTTAATGAGAAAACTGGAATGCTTTCCTTGTGATAACCCAGAGTTCCACCAGAGAGGTGAAATTTCAGCAGGCATGAACTCTAGTTTAGAAATAGCACAGCTAAATTGTCACCTGAAGTTACTGAAGATAATGTAGCTGAGATGAACGAAAATTGGAGAGATTTCTCGATGTGGAAAATGAGCTGGAGAGGATCAAGTCTGAGAAAGGCAGCATCGAGCACTGTGCCTACTCTGTGGAAGTTGACTTAGCAATAGTTCAAACAGAGAAGCTACTTTTAGAAAAAGATAATGAAAATAAACAGGGAGTCATAAACTGTTTAGGAAAAATTCTCTGTTGTCACAGTGAGAGAAACCAGCTTCATGGAGAGTTAGATGCTTTGTCAACAGAAAATAAAGAACTGCACCTGATGTCTAAAAACATGAAGGGAAAAATACGAGAGCTGCAGTTTCATCAAGGAGAGTGTCTATATCACATTGACACGGTGGAAGCTGAGCTGAAGGAAAAGACACAGCTCCTTCAGACTTTGTCCTCTGATGTAAGTGAGATGTTAAAAGAGAAAGCCCACCTCCAGGAGCAGCTGCGGACTTTGTAAAAGGAATTACAGGCACTGTCTTTGGGAAAAAATGAACTGAAAAACCAATTCAAACAGTTGAATAATGAGAGAATCGCTTGTGAGGGAATCCAAAAGCCTGTAGAACAAGTTACATGGATTGGAAGAGGAAAAGCTAACTGTCACTAAAGCGTTGGAGGCTACAAGAATGGAAAAAGGCGAACTCTCTATGAGGCTGAGCTCAGTGCAAGATGAGCAGCATCAGCTGAGAAATGACATGGAGACACTGAGGGTCAGCATGGAGGCTGACAAGAAGAACTTCTTGGAGAAACTGAAAGAAAGTGACAGTAAGAATGATTCATTTCAGGATAAAGTTGAGAAACTTGAAAGCCAATTGCAGGTGGCTGGATAAAACCAAGAGATGGTGATTCTTCATGCTGAGTATTCCGAAGCAGAGGTAGAGACCCTAAAACCACAATAGAATCAATAACCAAACATGTGAAGGCTTTAGAATTGGACCTTGTCGTGATCCAAAAAAGAAAATCTGACCCAGCAACTACAAGACAAACAGGGCAAAGTGTTTGAATTGGACATGTTACTCTCTTCACTTAAATATCTCTTAGAAGCAAAGAAGTAAGAAAATAGGCAGATGCAAGAAGAATCTAAAGCTGCAGTGGAAACGCTTAAAACAAAATTGAAAGAGCTGATGAAGGAGGTGGCAGCCTTGTATAAGGACCCAGGAACCGAGAAGATCCAGGAACTGAGACTGGGCTTCCCAATGCAGGGAGTTCACTGGCTGAGCAATAACATCCAAAAGCTGAAAGTCCAAATAGATGATGATGAAAAGAAGTAGACACAAGTCTTAGGAGAACTGCATGAAGTTAAGCGGCAGGCAGATATGCATAGGGATAGAGTTGAGAACCTTTAAAAAGAACTAAAGAAGTCCAAAAACCCCATGAGCGTGTGACTCAGGAGGCAGAGAACACCAAAGCAGGGGTAAAGAAGCTAAAAGCAAAAATAGAGGAGATGGCCCCAAGTCTTAGAGATCTGGAAAAAGATCTTGGCAACATACGGTCAAAAAAAGAAAATCTGACAAAAGATTTACAGAAAGAACAGGGCAAGTATCTGAATTAGAAATATTAAAATCTTCATTTGAAAATCAGTTGCAAAAAAATAGCAGGAAAACATTACACTGAAAGAAGAACCCCAAATTGTCGAGGAGAAGCTTCAAGCACAACTGAAAGAGCTAAGGGAGAAACAGCCTGCCTTGGGTGATGACCAGGGGACCTGGAAGGCCAGAGAATAGGATCTGCATGCTCAACTAGCTTATTTTCAGCTTGAAAAGTGTCAGCTGCTGCAAGGCCTTGACCAGGCCAAAAGTAATTACATTATTTTGCAATCTTCTGTGAATGGCCTCATTCAAGAAGTAGAGGATGGCAAAGACAAACTGAAGAAGAGGGAGCAAGCGATCAGTCTCTTAAAACATTGAATCCAAGACCAAGAACAGCTTGTCTCTAAGTTGTCTCAGCGAGGAGGACAGCCCCAAGTTACGAAGAAGGAAAAAGCAGAACTGGAGAGTCTCACTGTGGCACTAGAGCAGAAGATCCGAAGGCCATGGGTTCAAAAGTGACACTTTGTAGATATTATTTTTTGGAACTATCATCTGCTACAAAGTTCTGGTGAATTCTTACAGGGACCCAGAGAAAGAGCTTGAATTAATAAAAATGGAAAAGCTATCCTGTGTTGAAAGAGTAAGTGGCTTTTTCTACATTTGCATACATTGTCAGGAGGGAGGGAAACCACTAGGTGAGTTGTATTTCCTTCTGGACAGTGTTTGCAGTACTGGACCAAACTTTGTAAAGGTTTGATGAAGTTTATGTGGTCTTGAACTTCGGGGATGTTGAGCTGCTTCCAGTAGTAGTCACGCACTCTTTGCTCTGACACACATTTGCATGGGACTCTTCTATGGACTGGCCCAGGTGGTCAATGTGGCACCTAAACATGGGAAAAGCTCTGGGTTATGCACAGTTCCTGGTTCTAATCACACTTCCCTTTCCCACAATGCATCGGAATAGTAGCCTCCCCACATCCAGGTGAGAACCACTGCTGTAGAGGGTATAACAGGTACTAGTGGGATCAGAAGGCACCCACTTTGTCCTAGTTCTGCCTTCATGGCCTTCAAAGAAAGAAGTATTAAAGATGGTGATATAATTGTCACCAACAGAACCCTTGTGGCTTCCAGTTTGTGTCTTGGGGATTCTGTGCTTTCAGTCCCACTCTTGTACCTCCTCCACCTGCAGCCCTATTTTGTTTGCTGATAATTAAAGGGAAGGTCTGCCATTAAAAAGCTCATAAATCAATGAAAAATTAAATTTTTGCCCTCCATGCTTGCTTACTGATCATGAAACTGATTCCTCCCAATCCCACTTTTGCTGGACAAACATTAAAGGAAAAAAGTTGTGCCCAGAAAAATGCAATGAGTCAGAACTCTATTGCCGTGAGTTTCCAGTTTTTGGATGGCTTGCAAGAGATAGCAGTTCTGGTGGAGATGATGAGAAAAACTACACCCCACTGTTTCAATGTCATGGAGGAAATGCAAGCAATGGAGAGTCAGCTGGCTCTAACTCATCATAGCAATGTCTCTTGCAGTTTAATATGCATTATAGGATTAGTAGAGATCCAAGAAATGATAAGCAGTCCCAGCTCTGAAATAAGCAATTGAGTCACGAATACAAGCACAGCTGACAAGTCAAGGGGGAACTAGACCAAGTCCATAGAGGTCTAGGAATCGAATTCTCCTCTGTACAATGTGAAGTTGGCTGAAACCATGTTTTTCGTCTTAAATATTCTGTAGGAACGGAGATGGTTCTCAGTTTTGGGGAATAATCAAGAGTCCAAAGGGGTTGAATCTTCAATGAGAAGGAAAGGAAACCCAACATTTCAATGTAGCCAGATTTCCTAAGAGTCACCCCTATACACAATTACCTTCTTTGAGATTTCTTTGTGGTTTTTCTCAGTTGATGCCAACCCCTTTTGTTGGAACTGTCATTTGCACAGATTTGTTTGGACCTGAAAAGAAGTCAAGGTACATCTTCTCAGGGTTCCCCCCATTCTATGAGGGGAGACATGTTCTGCTTCCCATTGGTTTGAGTCCTCAAAGATGTTTAACTGCTTATAGTGTGACAGAACATTGGTCACAGAATTTCCAAGTCCTTTCAAAGTCATTCAGGCTATATTAGTATGTCTTGAAAGTAATTTAAATGGGAAATAAACTATGATTGATTATTTTAAGTCAGAAGTACTAGTCATTGGCTTAGGTTTTATATTTCTGTTTTGTGGTTGAGAAAGGGGATACTAAGTACTAGAGTTGGTAGTTGAGCATAGTTGAGATCTGCTTTCCAAAAGGCCAAGAGTGACAGAATTCTTGAAGTTAAGGCTGTTCCTCATAAGGAGAAAAAACATGAATGCAAGTGCAAGTCCCACTGACTGTTAACCGTGACATGCTGCTCAGAGGTCTTCAGCTATACAACCACTCTAGGGAGTCAGGGTACAACCAAGAGGGTTCTGAAGCATTAGAAGTAATTGTTTCTCTGGAGCCCGGATGGTGACTCAGAGGGGAGGAAGCGTGATCACAGGCAGGAACTAGTGTCAGCTGTTAAAGAGTGACAAAACCTCTAAACAGAGGTAGTCACAAGACATGTGAATACCTCCATGTAGACAGAATACAAGCACACATGTGCACATGTACAGGAAAGCCATCATGAATGTCCTTTCTTCCTTCTGCCCCCTGCCTACTAGACACACACATGCCATCTAAGGGGGTATGTGGGAAAACTGACATTGTGCTACGTAGTTCTCTGACATTACAAAGAAATGACATTACTTGCATTTCTTTGTAATGTCAGAGACACTACCTCTAGTGCAGTGAATTTACTATTGTAAAAACCATCTGTTGGCGTATGACTGTTTCCATCACACTCTCCAGCTAAAGATGTGCTCAGCTGCCTGCCTGGGGCAGAGAAAGCCAAGGCCTCAGGACAGGATGCTGTGTGTGAGGGGATGGCTCCCCAGGGTGGGGGATGCCTGCAGCCCTGCAAGGTGTGAGTGCAGCAGGAACATACAGCAAATGTCCAGTGCTTCAGTCCTCAAGCTGTACTCTTAGCTCTAACAAGCTGAAAAGATCAAACATGAACAAAGTCTGAGAAATTCATCTCTAATAAATACAGCAAATATTACACAGAGTGAACCTAATGCAAAGAGGCTCCCTGTGCTCTCCTGATTTAGACCTAAGTTTCAGGATGTCAAGGATTTCAAACTTCACTGGGAAAAAAAAAGGGAGAGGGAAAAACATTGGTCAAGGTCACAAACTTCCAGTTATAAGACAAGTTCTGGGGAATCTGATGTACAGCATGGTGATTATAGTTGATAACCTTTTTATATACTTGACAGTTGCTAAGAGAGTAGATCTTAAATATTCTCAACACAAAAAAGCAAATAGTAATTATGTGACCTAATGGAAGTATTAGCTATGGTGGTAATTATTTTGCAACATGTAAGTATATAAAATCAAATCAACATGTTGTGTACCTCAAACTTATACAATGTTATATATCTCAATGAAGCTGAAGGGGAAAAATTTAAGATGAGGTCTAAGGGGAGTCCTAAATCCAATGACTGGTGTGTACATGAAAGGAGAGGGGATTTGGATACAAAGAGACAGGGCAGAGGGCCACGTGAAGACAGAGATAGAGGCTGGAGTTACGTTGCCACAGGATAAGGAATACCTGAGGCCACCAGAAGCTGGTCCTGGCAAAGGAGGATTCTTCCCTAAAGGCATGAAAGAGAGCATGGGTCTGCTAGAACATGATTTCAGACCTAGAGCCCCTAGAACTGCGAGAGAGCAAATTTCACTTGTTTTGAACTACAAAATACCAGTTTGTAATTCTTTGCTGTAGCAACTGCAGGAAAGTAATGCAGCATGAAACATCTTGTGCTAGAAAGAAAATGCTCAAAGAATGATGGCGATATGTCAAAAGGACACAGGAGCCATCTTGAAGGGGTTCCCAGTGGCCAAATAAATAATGATGGGAATGGATAACAACCCACCTACTAAAATAAAAATCCATGAATACACACCGATACACATACATGAATGTTGGGAGAGGCAAAAAGCCAGGGACCCTGAGTGTTCCTACACCTTCTTGTTCAGTATGGCAGGCAGGCTCTGACCACTCTCCACCCGAGCCTTGTTCAGGGTTGTGTGTGCAGTGGACCACTTTCAGGGATGAGGTCCTGTCTTCCCAATCCCTGACAAAGAGCAGGCTTGCTTCCACCTGCTATAAAAGTGGTAAACACCCAAAGCTCAGTGTCCTTTCCTAGAGCACAACCCACTGCATATGCGAGAATCTACCTAGGCCCACCTGCGCCATCCCCAGGGGATTTGAGTGAGGACATGAAAAACCAATGCATAAATCAATGAAGCTCATGCAGTGTGCTATACCATTAATAATAAAATCCTTTGGCTCAAACCCAAAAGTCTTGCACCTCTGCCAGCATCTAAGAAACAGTAAGAGGCTAACTTATTAGTTTGGAAGTAGGGTATAGTCCCAGACCTTTCCTGGTTCTTAACAATGGATAAATAAATAAAATAGGGGCAGAAGAGAAACCCCAGAAGGGAATGGCAAATAATAAATATAGAAAAATTATGGAGTTAGAAAATCATTAATGGTCATTAAAACTAGAGGGTGAAATCTGGTTAGGAAAAGGGTACTTACATAGTCCCAAAGTATCTCCCCAGAAATTGCTCACTAATTACAAAAGGAAAACAGGTCTGCCAGATTTTTTCCCTTTATAGGAGAAGGCAAATGATCAAATGGTCAAAGCCAGCATAAGCAATATGGGACAAACTGACATCATGTTTCTCCTGATGCAATGTACCAAGAGGGACACAATTCTGTGGTGTTCCCCTTAAAAATGTATAAGCTAAATCTAATTATAAAGAAACATCAGATGAACCCAAAATAAGAGCCATTCTACAAAACCACTGGCCTAAATTCTTCAAAAATATCATGATCAAGAAAGAAAAAGTAGAGAAACTGTTCCAGACTAAAGAAGATTAAGGAGACACGATCACTAGATGCAATTCATGATCCTGAATTGGATGAGGAATCACAATTTTGAAAAATAACTGCAAAGGTCACTTTTCAGGTAAATGATAAATTTGAATATGAACTACGGGTTTGGCAATAATATGGCATCAATGTTAACATTCCTGATTTAGACGAAAGAGAAGCCTTGTACACTGCTGGTGGGAATGTAAATAGGTACAGCCATGACAGGAAACAGTGTGGCGGTTCCTCAGAAAATCAAACATAACTCCCACACGAGCCAGCGATCCCACTTCTGGTTATGTATCTAAAGGAAATGCAGTCAGACCCCAAAGAGGTATCTGTAACCCATGTGCACTGCAGCACGGTTCACAATAGCCCAGACAATGAAATCACCTGAGTGTCCATCTACAGATGAATGGATAAATAAGACATAATTTAAATATACAATGGAATATTACTCAGAAATGAGAAAGTAAATCCTGCCATTTGTGACAACATGGATGAACTGGAGGATATTATGGTAAGTGAAATAAGCCAAACAAAGTATTATATGATCAGACTTATATGTGGACTCTAAGATAATTAAAAAGTCAACCTCAGAGAAGAAAAGAGTAAAATAATGTTTACCAGAGGTTTGGAGGGGCGCGGTTGGTGAGGGGATGGGAAGGATAGGCAAAGGTTACAAAGTCGAAGTTACGTAGGATGAATAAGTATAGAGATTTAAACTGTAATAAGCTAGAAATATGCTAAGAGAGTAAATATCAGATGCCCTCATCACAAAAATATTAACTATGTGAAATGATATACTAATTAGCATGACTGAAATAATCATTTCACTGCATTTATCAAATCATCCTGTTGTACACCTTAAATATATACAATTAGTATATATGTGTATCTATATCTATACCTACATCTCTGTATACCAATGCCCTGCAGGGACTCTGAGCCCAGGGGTTCTCAGAAAAGAAGAAGAATTTCAGAAGAATTCATGGCACCAAAAAAAAAAAACCCCAAAACAAAACAAAAAAAAAAAAACAATGTCCTGCAGAGACAGAGCCCTGGGGTACTTAAAATAAAAAAATCTCCAAAGATTTCATGACAAAAAACATACAGGAAAAAAAATCCCAATTTTGATAATTATGGTGTAGTTGTGTAAGAGAAGATACCTATTCTTAGGAAAAATTGAAGCATTTAGTGGTAAAGAAACATGGTGCCATCAACTTATTTGAAAAGATTCTGAAAAATTTTATACGTATCATATATGTATAAATAGAGTATGGTAAGGCAAACAAAAAACAATTGGTGTTTCAGTTAAAAGCCATCCAAAAGTTCCTTGTATTATCCTTGAAACTTAAATATATATATATCAAGTAAACATTAGTTGATAATCATGTACTTTTATTAGTTACTACTTAATAATAATGTATTATATATTTAAAATTTGCTGAGAATACATAATCTTTAAGGTCCCTTACTACTCTGATGTTTTAAGATTTCCTGATTAATGGAACAAAATTCCTTCATACTAGCAATTAATATGTACTCAAGAGATAACTACTATCAAAAACCACTGAAAATTGCTGAATTCATTCACTGCTGAAAAGCATGGCTTAAATATTTTTACTGAAAAGAAATATGCAGTTTGTATTTTAACATGGTACTGATCCAGCCTTTATCCCACTGAAACACCTATCAAAAAGGGTTTTAAAAATTTAAATAAAGTAGCAGCCCCACCTTTATTAAATTCTTTATAGATGTTCTCCAATGAGTGTACGAGGAAAAGAGAGTGCATGTAAGTGAATAATATCCAATGCTCCCAATGTCCAAAGCAATCTCTGCTGCCACTGGATCCCCTACCACTTGGCTGTTATTGTTTTGTTCTATTAATGACATTTAGGCATGTTTCATCCTCTCTAGTATACTTTAAACCATGCACAGGCAGGAGCAAGTGCTATTCATAGTTTATCCCTATCACTAAGCATTTTGTACTCACACAGAAGGGGCTCATTAAAAAGAGAGAGAGATACCTACCATTTCTTACGACAATAATGATGATTTGATGTTAAACTCTTTCAAATTCTGAAATAAACTGAGTTTGTATGTGGTTGAAATTATGCTTTTAAGAAGTGTCTACAATTTAGAGATGTTTTCAGTATTAGTAGCTGGCTGGTTATGTGAATGTTTAAGCAATAGTATTTTTACGTAGATAAATATTGTGATAAGTTTAGAATCTTTTGATTTGAGAAAATAAAACTTAAGAATGTTACTTAAGCCTAAGTTTAGATTTAGACATTGACTTGAAAGAAAGATGCTGTGTTTGGGGGAAGTGCTGCATATAATCACTAAGCCTCACCTGAGGAGTCCAGCCTGGGTCTAGCTCTTTAACTGCTGCGATATACTCCTGCACTGCTTGGCTCGGGCTTGAACCACCAAGGGCTTTCCATGCTTCCCTATGGGCAGGATATCCAAAACGACCCATCATTAACTATAGAAGTACCACAAACAGCACGTCTCTTTTTATTTAAGAAACACTTATGGGTTGGGGGATATAGAAACAATAGGCCATAGATGAGTAGCCCTCACTGCTTGCATTTGTACTTTTGCACAGCAATACACCCTCTCCTATGAAATTTTAGTAATCGAGATACATTGCATACCTGTTGAATTCTGGAGACCACAAACCATTATAATATTTTAAGATTTTATAATTCCCCCAAACCAACTTTCTCCTCTATGGAA
>PVKM010034884.1:0-15391 GCA_004027735.1 Carollia perspicillata
GGATATTGGAACAAACAGACCAGGGTGGGACAGCACCCAGATAATGGTTCAGGCAGAAGATATTTCCAGGAGCTAGAAAGCCATGGGAAAAATTCCCAGGAACTATGGAGCCCCGGGAAAGAAACAACCAATCAGAGAAGGAAGAAAGTAGAGCAGTTCAAAGTAACTGATTACAAGACCACTTCCCCATAGTGCCGCTGTTTTTTTTTTTTTTTTGTTTCTTTGTTTGTTATGTCTTGTTTTTTAATTTAAAAACCCTGCACAGCACCACCTGGACCAGAACTAGTCTGAGCTGGGAACAGGCCTCAGCTCAACTGCTTCCTTTCCGTTGTCCCTGAGGGACTCTGCTTTCAATAAAATCCTTGCTTTGCTATTAGCACCCTGTCTTCTCATGGTTCTTCAATGGCTCCAATTTCACACAAAAGACCCATGGACAAGGACAATGGGGAGGGGATTGTCTCTGAGAGCAGGGATTGGGTGGGGCAGGAGAAAGCACTTGAGGGTAGGGGGAATGTGGACAACTGTAACTGAACAACTATAAAAAAATTTGAGGTGCATAGGTTCTTTTGGATTGGTGTTTCACGGTTCTTAGGGTATAATCCCAGCAGTGGAATTGTTGGGTCAAAAGGCAGTTCCATTTTTAGTTTTCTGAGGAAATTCCATACTCTTATCCACAGTGGCTTGCAACAGTTTGCATTCCCACCAACAGTGCACTAGGGTTGCCTTTTATCCACAACCTCTCCAACACTTGTTTGTTGATTTGTTTATGATGGCCACAATGTTCATAGCAACACAATTTACAATAACCAAGTGCTGGAAACAACCTAAGTGCCCATCAGTAATTGAGTGGATCAAAAAACTATGGTATATTCATACATTGGAATACTGTTAGGAACAAGGAAATTAAGAACTAAATGTGACCTTAGCAAATAGGAACCTGGGTTGTAGCCAGGAGAAATTGACAAGGGACACTGAGTGCAGCATACACCCTGGATTGCACAAATGTGCTCCCCTGGTTTGCTAGATCAGCAATGCTTTGTTTAGTTTTAAAATTTGAATTGCACCATGGAAGTTAGGAACCCACCCTGTTCCCACGCGGGGTCTGTAAGCAAATAGCTAACTGCCACATCTGCTTCTGTGTCATGCTTGCTTGCTCACTTCAATAAAAGGGGCTCAGCTGTAAGCGCCAGGTGGGACTCTCGTTTGGCAGCCCTTGCAGGTACTGTGTCTCCGGACACTTTGAGAGATCCCCCCGCGCAGGTTAAACTTGGCCAATAAAGTAACATCTTTGAAACCCTGAAAGTCTCCGACATTTGTTCTCGCGATTGGTGGATGCAACAATACTACATAGCAGAGAGAAAGAAGGAGCTCCTACCCTTTGCAACAGCATGGATGGAACTGGAGAGCATTATGCTAAGTGAAATAAGACAGGCATTGAGGGACAAATACCATATGATCTCACCTTTAACAAGAACCTAATCAACAAAAGAGAAAAGCATGCAAAATATAACAAGAGACATTGAGATTAAGAGCAATCTGACAGTAACCAGAGGGGAGGTGGAAGGGGATAATGTGGGGAAGGGTTTTCAGGGACAAATATAAAGAACACTTGGACAAAAACAAGAAGGCAGGGATAGAAGCAAGGGAGGGAGATGGGTTTGGCTGGGGTGGGGAGGAGTGCGGGGGAATAAATGGGACCACTATAATTGAAACACAGTAAAATAATTTTTAAAAATAATTTTTGAATAAAAAGAAAGAAATGCATATTATATACCTTTAAAAAGAGTTGCTTTGCATATAAATAACAGCTGGCTAGTTTTATAGAAATGCTACTTGCTAATTGTTGTGCCACCAAAGGTAGGAGAGATGGGCTTATCTTCAACTTTTAGCTCCTTACCCGAGGTAGATCACCTTGCCCAGAGAGGCAAGAGGCATTAGGTCCAGAGGCACCAGGCCACACCCACCAGGACTAATAAGATAGAAAAAACTTTACTAGGCTTGCATGAAAACAAGGATCTTGCACAGGGTGGAAGAAACCTGTGAGACATAGATTTGGCATGAGTATTTAAACTGGGCATGCATAAGTGGTTTGCTTTCTTGGATGTATGGTTTGGGATTAAGAACTGTAAACTACAGAGACACGGCTGATGGTGTTGAAAACTGTGGGAGATTTGCAGAGCACAAATGACCGGGAGAAGCCAGAATCCCCAGAATGGGAACCTGCCCAGCTAAGCTGCAGACTTCCATTTTTTTCTGAGAGACCATACCTCTGACTGGCCTGATTTGGCAAAGGAAGGCAGGACTGTGTGTGTTTAAGGGGATTTGGGGAAATTGGGGACTTGAAAACAGAATTCTGCCATCATTCTAAATTTGTATAAATTTTAATAAATGATTTCCTTTCCTTTTCAGCTAACTCTGGCATTGGTGTTACATTTTCAGAGACTGGCAATAGAACCATAAATCTGTTTCAGAACCACATAACCTGATATTCTGTTACATTTTGTTTTGATTTTCAAGGCTCCTAGTTACCAGCCACTCAGCCAACATGGAGTTGGGTGCAGCCCATGAGAGAGCCCCATCCTAGCTGGACATACATTCACTTCTCCTTCAAGCTAATAGCCAGTCGCCTGAATTCATTTTTCCTTTGACCTGTTAAAAGCATCATTATGTACCAATGTATATTGGTGTTCAGGACTTTTTTCAACATTTTTTCTGGAGCTATGGTACTGGTCAGAGTTTGGTCTGACTTCCAGGAGATCATGAGGAAAGTTTTACCAAATACTTTGGAATAGCACTGCAGCTTTCCAGCCAGGAACATCTGTATCTCTATTGCCTAGCTCCACACAGTTCAGGCACCAAACATTACATATTTCAAGATGTGTGATACGAAGACATTACTTTTACGTGTCAAACTTTGTGGCAGTTGGGATATAGTTCAGCTTTTTATAACAGAAACTCAAAATAAAATCATTTAGATAAGACAGAATTTTCTTTCTTTCTAAATAACAATCTAGATATGGGCTGTTTCACTTCCAGCACCCATAACTGCAAATCCTGGGAAAATAATACATCTCTCTAAGCCCAGGAAATAACACTGTAACAGGGTGCAGCCCAGAGGGGGGCCCCAAATAGGGATTTGAAATGGGGTCCAGAACTCAAGGTGTCCAGGAAATATTAGAAAGATATATAGAATGTGAGCTGGGGGAAGGGACACATGGAGCAGAAACATGCAGAGCTATTTTGTACAGCCACAGCTTTGCAGCTAACCTCTGGCATGGTCATTTAACATATCTATAACCTTTAACTGGTTTCATAGATATGTTAAATAGCTGTGGTCATGCTTTAAGCCAGGGGGATGGAAGTGACTTCCACCCAAGATGTAACCAGGGGCAGCTCCCCCTGGTTACAGTGCCTTTGTGACAGCTTGGAGAAGATTGGCTCCATGACATAGGGTCACACCTGCCCAGACTTATGATGGCAGCACAGTAAACCTGGAAGAATACAGAAATGCTGGCATGTGTAACTGATTGTAGGAGGAGTTGGAAATAAGGATGCAGAGGAAGGTTGGCATAAGGATTTAAAGGCAGACTCTGCAGCCATGCAAGGGGAGAACCATGATGCTTTAGCAGAGTGGGAACCCCCGCAGGTTTGGCAAGAGTGAGGACCACATGGTTTTGGGGTGTTCCCTTTTGCCACTTGTCTTAGGGAGCAGGGGAGACTTTGCCTGGAAAAAAAGGGGTGAAAGGACTCTTGTAAAAGTATATCATAACCCCCCTTAGGTCTGCTCTGTAATAATACTACCTACTTTTCAGGTTAACATCATGATTAAATGAGGTTATGCATAAAACATTTTTATAGAGCCTACAGCACATGATGAATATGTAATACTTGGTTGTAACCCCAATAGGTAGTCTTATATATATTTGTATGGAGAAAAAAATTCAAAATACTGTATTAAATGAGCTAGACACAGAAGAATACATACCAAATGACCCTCTTTATGTGTGGTTCAAAAACAAGCAAACATTCCATGGTATTTGAAGTGAAAATGAAGATTACCCTTACAGTGGGATAACCTGCAGAGAGCATAAGAAGGCTTTGGAACTTTCTGGTGACATTCTGATTCTACATAGTGTGCTGAATAAAATAGTGTACTAAATTTGTAAAAATTTACCAAGCTATGGTCTTCTGACCAGTTCTATGTATATGTTGTACTTCAATGAAAAGGTTTTTGGGGTTTTTTTTAGGCTTTTTACAGACAAAGGTAATCACTGACTGGAAACCCTTTCAGTCTGTTATTAAAATAAATAACCTGACTTTCCAGCAAAAGATAAAAAAAGGTAATAAGAGTTCTATGAGAATCATGTATTTTTTAAGACTTTGTACTATTCAAAACTCAACAAATCCTAGATTAATTATCTCATGGTTGTAAGTGCAAATGAGCACTAACAGTATTTTTTAAAAATTTGGTTCATAAAATGAAATTCCATTAATATTTTATACTGTACTATTCTAAACTAGTATAATCTGAATTAACAAAAATGTACAGCATTTATAATAATCAAATTTTCAATAGTAACTAGAAAAGATTGCATCTTACTGTCTCCTCAGCATACTAGATGTCCCTGGTCTAACAGAATATGTAGTAAATGCTCAACAAGTATATATGGAAGGACTGACTCTTGTAAACTGGCTGCATTCTAATATATATAAGGGTTTTATTCCTGAAAGTTCTGTAACATAAATTCAGTTTATGTCTTCTACTTTGCTTTCAGAATTTTAAAGTCCACACAATGGAGAACAAAGTAAGAAATGCTTGTTTTAAATATTGGTAAACTCCAGGTAGGCATACATGTTTCAAAGGAATACTTCCTTGATTGGTCATAAAAATATTTCTCCTGAGCCTTAAGATAACCTTCCTAAGTTAAATTAATTAACCAACCAATAATATTAGTGAATTTAATGTGGGCTACATCTTTGAAATTGTTGTAGAGGTTTTCTAAAAGCACACCTTTAATTAGCATAATCTTTAAAATATGAATCGAGTAGTGCCAAAAAAATCTTAACAACCCACTTTTTTTCCCTTACATGTGGACATACAACCAGTTGACTGACAATGATTTTTCACTTTTCAGCTGGTTGTTCCAGCTTTTCACAGTCAGAGCCTTTAACCAATTACATTATGAATTCATATCCCCTGCGATTCTCACTCCAACCTCTAATGCTACGCTAATTTCTCTGAAAGGCTTGTCTACCCCAAATAAAGAAATGTCATTTTCCATTTAAATGTCCTTTCCTCTGCCACCATTAATTACTGTTCTGTCCTCTCAAATCTACCAGCTGCTGCCACTACAATTAATAAACAAATCCACTTACAAGGTATTTAAGAGAGATTTTTAACAAGACATCCTCGGAATGCAAAGCAACACACTAAACAATAATAACATCAATGATGACAAATGATAACATTTGTCTAATTCAAATAATTGGTTCAGATGTTTAGAAACAAAGTTATGAGAGTTAAAGTGATTAAACACAATGCCATACAACTGAGGTGGCTCTGATACCTTGCTCACTTACAGAAGCAACCCAGAACCTAAGCCAGAATCAATGCCCTTGAATATGAGAAAATGAAACTGAAGCAAAACCAACCACACACACACACACACAAAAAAAAAAAAAAAAAAAAAAACACCCAGGCTTTCCCAAATAAGACAATAGCTTAAGCTACAGGCAGCCAATCAAATGACTTTCTTATTTTCTAAAATATTCCTTTATCATAGAAAAGGAATGAAAACTTACCATTTGCAACAGTATAGATGAATCTAGATAGTATTATGCTCACTGAAACAGGTAATATGTGAGTCAGAGAGAGAGAAATACTGTATGATTTCACTTATGTGGGGAATCTAAAAAACAATATAAATGAACAAACGAAACAGAAATAAACTCATAGAAACAGAGAACAGGCTGGTGATTGCCAGAGGGAAGAGGGATTGGGGGACTGGGTAAAAATGTCAAGGGATTAAGAAGTACAACTTAGTAGTTACAGAACAGTCATGAGGATGTAAAACACAGCATAGGAAATATGGTCTATAATATTGTAATAACTATGTAGTGTTAGATGGGTAGTTGAAATATTGGGGGAATACTAACTACTATGCTCTACACCTGAAACTAATATAAAATAAAATTGAATGTCAACTGTAATTAAAAAATAATAATAATTACATACAAATAATTTACTTGTTTTCCTTCCCACATTTATAAATATCTCTTGCCTTGGTCCTGTCAGTGGAGCCTCCTAACCACTTTTGGTTTGATACTACCTGATTCCAATAGAAGTTTGCTCCAATAAATTTTTGTAAATGTCAATGTGCCTCAGTTTATTTTAACAAGGTAAACTGAGTAATATTCATACAGTTATATCAGCTAAAGAATTAATGGTGTTATTTTAAAATCTGAAGAATTGATATTAAATTCTGAACTCTGCCAAAACTATACCTTATAATCATGAAGATACTACTTTAAAATGGTAACAATCATCAATTATTACTCATCTGGATGTGACAATTTGGATATCTGAAAGTATTTCAGGGTTATTTCTTATTTTATAATATTCTATGCAGAGACGTAGCAGTGTCTAGGGTATGACATATAATTACACAAACATTTATGGACAGAAACCTACTTAAGTTGGAATTGGGAGGGCCTCTAGGGGGAACACTTGCCCCAGCCATTCCTTGCCAATCACCCTGAAATGGAAGAGACTCTCTATATCTAAAAGGAAGATCTGTTCTACTCTGATTTTCCAACAGGGAGAAGGAAGATCTTCTCAGTTACAATTCAGCCAATGAAAAGACACATACTTCAGACTCCCAGTTTCCTCCAATGAACTCCTTGTTTACCACAGCCCCTCATCTTATCCTTTCCTCTATAGAAGAGTTTTCTCTCTTTGTTCTCTGGACTTGTACTGGTTTGCTATTAGACAGGAGTCCTGATTTGCAATTCTTTGTTGTTCCTTAATAAACCCATTTTACTGAGGCAGTATCTGGCTGTCTATTTGTTTAAGGTCAAAAAGTACAACTATTAGTTGTCTAGGATGCACTTACACTCAATCAAGTGATCTTAAGCCTTCCACACTCCATAAACCTAGTGATAACTACAGTTCTTTGTCCAAATGAAATAGTAGAAACATTATAACTCATCTGTGCAGTTTTAAGGTTTTGTGTGCCAAAAACATTTTAAAATGTTCATTTTTGTTCAGTGGGCCTAATTATTAAAAAAAAAAAGCTTTGTTCCACATCCAGCATGAAGAAACAAATGACATATTTTGGTTTCCCTTTAAAGGTACTTCTAAAAATAAAACTCAAAAAAACAAAAAACAAACCCCAAACACTTAACTTAATAGTAAGTCTGGGGTTTTTACACTCCTGTTCTCCTTTCTTTTTCAGAATAAGACTGAATTGTAGATATCATCCTTTCCTGTTATCCTGAGGGGGAAATTGGAAATAAAGTCTGAAGTTGTACAAACTTCCTAACTGTAGACCTAGAGACCTCGATGGACCCAGGCTTCTCAGCTCCACATGCACGCAAAGCTGCCACTGCCTCAAGTGCACATAACAAATATTGCTAACCGAGCTCAGAATTTGGTTCTTGGCACCCCCTGTCCCACAATCCCTTCTTTTTCTCTTTTTCTTTTCTTTTTTCTTTTCTTTTTCCTTTCCTTTCCTTTTTTCTTTTCCTCTCTTTTCTTTCCTTCTCCTTCTTCTTTCCTTCCTTCCTTCTCCTCCTCCTCCTTGTTTTCCCAGGCACTTCTGAAAGCCGTCATCAATCCATCATTGCCAGGTGGCATATGGATGGTGTTTTCTTCCTGTTCCTGTGATATCCCCCTGGGTGTCTGCCCCAGGAAAATGAAGAAGTATTGCTCCTTTCCACTTGCTTGGAGGTTCCAGATATTAAGCCCAGGCCCTGATTGGCTGAGCAATGTTGGCCAGAATTAGGATGGCATGCTGAGGCTCTCATGGCTGGGTCACCATAGACCTGGGCACTTGTACCCTTCACAGAGGTGGTGCATAGATGTCAGGTGTCATTCCTTGGTTCCTCCTGCTTCTGGCACACTGGTTGTTAAAGTGCGGCAAAATAGGAGGCTGCAAGGTGTCCCAGAATATGGCGGCGTCTGCTGGCACACATCTATATGGAGAAATGGTCTCGGAAAGTACTGATTCAGAATTTCAACATTTTTGTTTGTCTCGAGGCAGAAATAAACACCCTTCTTCTTGTCCACGTGGGTGGCCACAGGCTCCAGAACATTAAAGTTGAAAATTAAAAATAAAAATATCTGCAATAACAGAAGAAAACGCCATTTTGAGTGACACTCATCTAACTTTTTATACTTTGCTTCCATCCAATGATGCGCTTTTTATGATCTGAGATACTTTGTTGTCAACCCATTGTCTGAATGAAGTCAGGTATGTGGAGGTTTCAAACACATTGCCAGAACAAACTGTGTAACAAGGCATTGAACCCCTTGTCACAGAATGAACAATTGGCTTAAACAAAACCTCCATTAACTCTGTGATTTCATACTGCAGACTCTTGGGTGACCGAATAATGGACTGTTTGCTTGGTGGCTTCCCTTTTCAAATCTTTGTATGTGATTTGAAGTTTGTGGGATTCTTTTATGTTTAAAAAATATTAATGCAATGTTATGGAAAACGTGAAACACCAGGGTGTTTTATGGGTGCAGCACACCCCAGAGATGGGGATGCATTGTGGGACACAGAACTCCTGATGCTATCTTCCTGACCAATAGCCAGAGGCAGCTGTACATCTGCAGGCTGCGCACGGAGCACAAAATTGATTTCATAAACAATTAAATCCCTTTCAAATGATGACTTTCAGGTAAGACAGCAGGAGACAGTCTCATCAGCTGCCCATGACATTGTGAGTTCATACTTTCCTTCAAACTTTCAGGAAACTATTTGGTGAGGGGCTTCCAGTGTTCCAACCAGGAGAGACTCCTTCCTAATGAAACAGTTATTTTGAGGATAGGAAATACTGTGTATGACTAAGTACAGATGTCAGCATTTGTTTGATTTCTTACATCCTGTACTTCACTGGTTTCTCTCTTCACAGGCCTGCCTCTCCGCCTTTAGAGAAATTAATGTGCTCCCTTCACAGACAATTATACAGGTTCTTTATAAATGGTGGTCTTACCTAGGAAGTCTGTGCTTTTCTACATTTAAGTAACCAACCAGTCTTCAAATAACCAATCAATTAACACTCTTCAATCTAATCACAGCAACTATTAAAATTGGCAAATATTTCTGGATTCTTTTGTTAAACATGGTACTGCAAATATTTGTAGTTCTCCTTTCCTCTAATTCAACCAGTAAAATAATTGTGTCTATTTCTCAAAAAAAAAAAAAGACTGCAGTTTTATAAAGGCTTAGATATTCATATGTACACAAAAGCCTAGATAATAGTCACAAATTAAAAATTAATAAGATCAAGTATGATTGTACCCATTAGTTCACAATTGTACATGCTGGCTCAGTTTTGTTATAAAAGTGAGTCAGGAATTAGAAATAAATTCTCTAGACAGTCATAGAAATGCCAGTTCTCCACTTGAACACGTTTGCCATCCATAAAATATGGGCCGGCTAAGTATATTGTAATCCCAGAAATCATTTCATACAGAATTGAAGATCAACACTGGATGACTTGTCATAGCTCCAGAAAAAAACCCAAATGCTGCTCTGAATCAGGGTACAGACACGGGACTGGAATCCTGGTTTGTCTAATTGCAGAGCAGACACTTGAACGTAGCACTTGGTTCAGAAGGTGGAAATCTTGCTCTAAGCTTTCAAATACATGAAATGGAGTTTACTCTCAGTGAGTGGTCAGAAACCATGGCTACTGGAACCTGTTGCTATCCATTTAAATAAGTGGCATACTTTGATCTAAAATGTCCAGGAAAATTGCATATGAATAAATACATTTAAACACTGAGTGGGTAATTTATTGCTAGGTGAACTTGTCAAGAAACAGCCAAACTGAACTTGCTAACTAGTAACTTAATTTTAAGGCAGTCATCCTATCCTAAGAAATTGTTTTTAAAAGCAATAAAGAGGTTTACAAAGGTATAAACTACAAGTTTTCTGCATTTCTGTCATGTCAGAGGTGGAACCAGTGGAAGAGGAACACTTTCCAACAACAGAGGCTTGATGTGGTCATTAAATTTCCACTGACAGCATAATATATTCTCAGCTATTAAAATATGAATGTTGTGAAGACTATAGAAATATGAGGTACTATTTAAAATTATATATGGATTTGGGCAAGGAAGATCTTGAACATTACATTGCAACAATATAATGGTAAATGTATTGTAGTGCTATGTAGAGATGGAATACATACTTTCTTTAAAAATGATCAAGTGTTGTCAATTTTTAAATGTATTGTTTGGAAAAAATACTATTGGCATCTAGCCTTTCAATTGCAAATGGCATGCACAAAATTTACTTTGATTTTTTCATGTGCTTACAATGTACATTTACTCCATGTAATAATGAGTAAGTAAAATAATAGAAAAACATGGGAAAATTGGAGGCAATGTCTCCTTATACCATATTCTACCTGTCATCCTGGAAGATATGCTAAACAAAACAATTGTGTAGGGATTTATGTGGTTAGATAAATCACTTGCCCACTCACCAGAATGATCCAGCTCTGACTTAAACTTAAAGGAACACACATACATATAAATATAAACATTTTCTCCATTATATAAAAATATTTGTGTATAATAGAGAATATCTAAATCACATTATTTTAAAATAGCTGCCTTAAGTGAGGTTTTTCCATATCCCTACTGACACATAAAATCAGTTATTAACATACTTGTATTCTGCTTACAATCAAATCCACAAAATCCCAAGACACTCACTAAAATATCCCCCAAATAAAGGTACATTTGAATTCATTATAAAAGGATATTGAAATTTCTATGTCAATCTAAAATCCCAGTGTTTCCCTCCAATTCTTCCTCAGAGTTCTTGTCTGTCGATATTAGAGCTGAAAACTTAGAATGTTACAGCTGGTTGACCCCTTGCATTTGGATGTGGCTAATGCAAAGCAGCATCCGCAGTGTTATGGATGAGACCAGACAAATTCACATGGACTACCAACTCCTGTGGAGGAAAAGGGATGGCCCGGACATTCTCTCAAGTGGAGAGTACACTGACTCTTGCCTTGACAAGCTTTTATTGGTTTTCTAATAGCATACATCAAAGAAGGTTTTCATTAATTATACTTAGGTTTGCTTTAGGTAATTACTTTGTACAGATAGCAATGGAAGGGATGTTACTGATTACTTCTTACAGATCAACAAGCAAAAAATGTTGCAAATGCAAGGGAATGATAAGAGTAATAGGTCTGGTTACACTTCAGTCCTTGGGAGAATTAGCACAGACTTCAGGAAGTTACTTTGGAGATATGCAGTAAACATTCGCTGCCTGAACTCGGGGTAAGGGAGTTTTAGCAAGAGCCAGTCACAAAGCAGCCTGGGTATAATTCAGGCTTGATTTCCCCTGGGAGAACTGATCTGTGGGTTTGGCTCCTACATGCTACAGTGCACCTATTGGGTTTTTCAATAGTGCTGAGCTACATTTGCCATTCCATTCAGATCAGTTCCCTACATGTGGCTGATGGGCACAGGTTTCTTTCCTCTGATTTTCCTCTAGTATCAACCCCACAGTCACTGATCCTCCAACACATCTCTGTGATCACAGAGAGGTTTTAAAACATAATCTCTGGGTTTATAAAAGATTTTCTGAGACCTCAGAAAACCCATTCTTTCAAATTTTAGACATATAGGTCCTATAACAACTTCCAGAAATATTGGGCCAGTTTTCTCCAGCTGTGGATATGAATATTTCCTCTGACTCTGATACCTGTGGAGAGGTCTTCAATTTATATTTTTTTCAGGGACATTCTAAAATTATGGACCTTGAGGGTATAATACTAAGTGAAATAAGTCAGAAATATAAAGAACAAATGGTTTCACTTAAAAATACAAAACAGAACCATGGCCAACTTGTAGAAACAGAGAACAAACCACTGGTTGCCAGAGGAGAGAGGCTGGGGAATGGGTAAAAGGGGAAGGGGAATATAGTTAATATGTGGTAAGTTTGCATAGTGAAAAATTATTACTAGAATTAGTGGTGTGATCACATTAATGTAGTATAAAGATCACTACATTTACACCTGAAACTTATATAATATTGTAGATCAACTATATTTAAATTTTAAAAAATAACAAAAAACAAATATACAATATATGTATATATACTACATATATAGTTGCTTGTCATTATTCACATACTCTGTATTTGTGAATTTGTTCATGCACAAAATTTATTTGTTGCTCAACTCTGAAATCGATATGGATACCCCATACTATATTTGAAATATTTTAATTTCTGTCTTATTTTGAAAAAAAGATAATGTGAGAACTCTCAAACTCATTGCCATTCCTGCTTATTGGGTTGCAAATCTCCTTTTCATGTGTGCTTGGATCTGATGCCATGTGTTGGTTCCCCTCACAAAGAGGAATTAGACTGTAAATAAGACTCAAAACAGCTTTACATCGTTTCCATCTTGGTTAATCCATCTTCAAAGGAAATATTTACTTTCCCTCATTTTCTAAATAATAACAAAGACCAATAAATGAAAGAACAACTGATACAAAGCCTAAAATATGTGAAAAAGCAGACTTGAAGAAATAACTCCACTCCCTGATGGTATCATCCATAAGTCAATGATAGCAAGTTTTGTGAGACACTCCATGCTCAAGACCCCTTTATATTAGCAACTAATTGTGTCTCCTCTTATACAGTTGATTTTACAAATGTGATGGATATTTAGTTAGGTTTATAGTTTCTTTTTTTTTCAGTAAATGATTAATTCACATCTATTAAGGTCTAGCAATACATTTAACATATTAAAAAATAAATTTAAATGCACAAGGGACAATTACCTTCAATAGGATTATTGCTGAACATTCTGAAGGTCTACTCTTGACCATGATCATCTCGTGGGTGAACTGAGCAGGAGAAAATTACTAATGTAATTCAGTAAAGAAATATCACTTTTCCCAACCATAACCAATGTTTTCATATCCCCTCTTTCCAAAAATGACATGCTCTAAATGGAGTCAGCAAGTACTCAGGGCTGCAACCACATAGAGTTACAAACTTCACTTGTGACCCTGTGAAAGTATGTACCTGCACATGAGATTGTTCACATGGTGGGTTGATGCAAAATAATACCTCAAAATCAAGACAGTCTCACAGAAGCCAGCCTAACTGCAGTATTCGGGTTGTTTCTACTTTCCAGACTCAATCAATTCCCTGGGTAGATTTACTTTAGCAAAGAAGATGTTAACCTAATTGGTTATGTGTTGTGATTCAAAGTTTTAATTTTAAAAAAAAGCCTATTGGGGGCAGAACTAAAATTTGAACTGTATGTATAGTTATTTGAGATGATGCCTCTTTCTATGCCTTATTCATAGAACTCAAACAAGAAACCTGACTCATAAAATTTTTTTCAAACTTACGTTATAAATAAAGTAACCTGAGCTAGAAAGATAGTTTCTCATTTTAGGGCAAATTCTTAAGGTTAGATTATTCATTTCAAGCAAAGAATGATGCTGAATTTTCATGAAAAGACTAATGTATTGTTATAATTGGTGATCTTTATGGTCTGATATAGCAGTGCATATTGAGATGGACTAAAACAAGGAATTAACAAACTTCTTCATGTCTCAGAATCAGAATATCTTGGAACTAGAAAACCATGTGGTCCATTTTGAATACTCCCATTTCATAGGTGCAGGAAGTCAGTCAGCCTATTGGCTAGGAACAAAGATTCTGGACCAATACAGAAGTAACACTGAGTCAGCTCTGCCACTTCTTGGCCCATTTCCCTGGATAAATTATTAGTATTATTAGTAGCATGTAGCTAACATTTATTTTATTCTTCCCACACCAAGTGTCATGCTAAATACCTTGTATATCTGCTCTTACTTAATTCTCACAATGGCAGAGGCCACTGTTATTATTACCCCCAATTTATAGAAAAGGAGATGAGATTTAGGGAGGTTGGATAAATTGCTGAAGTTGGTAGAAGCTCTGACACAAAACTCATATTGGTTTGACACTAAAGGCCATGCTATTATGTTCTACCCTATCTTCTACTGTTTTTCTTAAAGAATGTTCTGAACTTCATTTTTCCCTGCTGTAATATTGTGTGACAATAGCTTATTATTGATAATTAAATGAATACATTTGTTAAAGTAACTGGCAGTGGTCAATACAAGCTCTCAGTGATAACAACTCTTATTTCTTATTATGTAAGTAGTGATTTGTTCTTGCTGTTAATCAGAGTGCATCGTTTGGGCTTCATGTTCATTTCAAGCTAATTACTATATAAAAATAATGACTTTTATCTGTGGACATTGCATTGGTTCACAAATCTACCTTTTCCCATTTCTCAGGGCAAACAAAACTTGTTTCACACCACTTCATGTTGTTACTGTCAGTGTTTAGCTAGATGTTGAAACAGGAAGCAAAAGGGGACTTAGACATTGACCTTAATAAACTGGGAAGCATAAGCCTACTTGCTGAGCCAGGAAGCCACAAGTTCACACTCCAGGGGAGCACAGCCAGGGGAATTAACACTATTCCCTTATTCCTTCCAGTACCAGATTTTTGAGGGGCAAAAGGGGAGGTGTAATCAGTCTAAGTAGGGGGTATAAATGCAATCCAAAGCCTGCAGAAACTGGGGAAGTCGATTGGTCATTTTTGAGAAAGCACCTGGTCTGTCCTAAATTCAACCTCCTGGTTATGACCCCAGGAGAACGAAGTAGCTCTCTCTTGCTTGTTACCCACACAGAACACAAACACTTGTCTCCATGGCCTCTAGGAGGGAGCCTGGATACAGAAGCACAGCAATGGACTATAGCTGAAAACACATACTATACTATCTGGAAGTTGGACTGGACTATACTTTGATATGGAGCAGAAACTATGGACAGTGGTCTTCATCTTGGCCCTACTGAAGACATGGTTGAACTTTTCCCATGATGAGGTGGGATGGAAATAGGACATTGGAAGTCAGGAGGGGAACCCCCTTAATTTGTACATCATCAATAAACCATACCACAGAGCTATATCCTTTCATGCTGGTCTCAGGAAATATTTTTTTCATTAGACACCACAAGAACTCATTTTTCATGAATAACAATGCTATTTAGGAAAATAAAATAATTTGAAATCTTAGAAAATAAGTAAAGAACCTGCTTCTGTAAGTTGGACAAGCTGAAGTT
>PVKM010034885.1:0-15385 GCA_004027735.1 Carollia perspicillata
TTAAACCCTCGGTACTTTTCTCCTGGCCCTGATCCAGCGGGCTATTTGCATACCCCCCTCTCTCAAGCTTACTTAGTTAGTTTAACATTGTTTAAAAAAAACCCAAACCCAAACCCAAACCAAAGATTTCCGTGTTTTGCAACGATAGACTCTTCTCCCTGACGTCTGTGACCCTGAGCTCATCTGCCTATTCAAACCATCTGATGAATGGGTCAATGCTGACTTCTCATCGCCACACTTGCTGGTAACATCCTTCAGCTTTCGAGGTGAGCCCATGACCCTCACCTCCCTGTAGATCCACAAGGCCCTTTCACGATTCTCTCCCAGCTTTGCACCTTTATCCCACTCAGGATCCTCTTAACTTCACAGAGCCCCTTGCTTTCCTAAGCCCATTTAAAGATTTACATCTTCAAGGAAAAACTTCCTAAACATTCCTACTCCAATAAGTTTCTTAGGGCTGTGTGAACAGAATTTTCCTGGTATCATACTAATTTAGCAACACATGTATTCATCCTTGTAAACATTCTCAAGCTTTTCTTTTCTTTTCACGAATGTATATTGCTCCCTCAGACCCTTTCTTTTATTTCGTTTTTTTCCAGAATGCATTACATAGTCTTCCTTACACAGAGGACACTAGTTTAATGTGGGTTACAATGGGTAGCAATTATAAATGTAATATTGACTCCTTCCAGCTGAGCAAATATTTAACTTACTGCATATGACTCTGTGACAACTTATCCAGACACTGCCATTTCCGGCTCTCAGGGAGCTGAGTTGTTTCTGTGGCTCACTTGCTGTTGCTCTGGTTTTTTTCCACCTGGTTCATATGGAGAGGATGGGGCTTACACCAGAAAGCAGGGTGTTGTTCTTTTGCATTTTGTTACCTACACGACAACCCATCGTAGAGGCCAAGTCCACACCAGGCTGAATGCTGGCAAACGAGGTGATGAGGTTGGGAGAGATGGAACCCACAGACGCCTCTCCTGCCGCATTGCTGGGGTCGAAGTTCAGATTTTGCCATCTTCTAGCTGCATGATCTTGGCCAATTTACTTAATTTCTCTGTTCCTCAGTTTCAGTTTCCTCTGTAACATGGCAGTGGTGATCATTGTATTGATCTCCTAGCACTGTTCTGAGGATTAAAGTATGTAACCCGGTAAGCACTTTGTAAGTACTAGCTACCTCAGCCACTATTTTCACATTTCCCTTAAATCTTTGTACGTACATGTGAATTCAGATGCGACACACGAAGATTCGGAAATGAGTTGTTAGGTTTTCCACCCCTAAGCAATAGGTTCTAGAAGGTTAGAGTAGCACATGGCAAGTTTTATCTGTGAAGGCAAAGCCGGCTCCAGAAGGGGCTGCGATGGGGGAAAACTGGGTCCTGCTGGGCCGCTGCTCTGCCCTCTTCAAACCCGCTCACGTCAGGACCAAGAAAGGCTGGGGAGCCACTTCAGAGCAGAGGAGGCTGAAGACGCACAACAGCTAAGTGCGATTCGTGGCCCTGGGATGGTCCCTGCGTTGCTGTAAAAGACATTAGAGTAACTGGAGGAATGGGAATACAGCCTGAACCATCACGACTATTATTTCAATGTCAAATTCCTCATTGTGATAACTGTAGTGTGATTGTGTAAGAGAATGTTCTAATTCTTGTAGTACGTATGTGTGACTGTGTGTACCCATAGAGAAAGAAGAAAGAGAGAGATAAAGAAAGATTGGAAAAGTAAATGTGAGAAAATGTTTATATTGGATGAATTTGCATCACACTGGTTTCATCTATTTTTTTTTCTTTCTTGTATTTTGGCAACTTTTCTATAAATTTAAAATTATTTCAAAATGAAAAGTGAAAAAAATAGTCCTGTGATTTGTAGACTCTGTTTTCCAATTTGAAATATGGGTGAATTTTAATTTACGGTTTTTAAGAATAGTGACAGAATTTTTTGAGCTGCAAATTGGAAAATTTTATCTGAAGAATCTTTTACAATGTTTTTAATATACCAATCCTCTAAAGATGACAAGTTAAGGGACATTAGTGAACATACTTCTTTGGAAAAGAATAAAAATATATGAGAAGAAATAAAATTTAATACACTACATTTATTGGTTAGAGGAGTTGAATTTTCGTTCATCCATTTTAAAGTCAGTGGTATATTGATCCACCTGTATTATCCAAAGAACTCAGTTTGCTCAATAACTAGGTTTCCTCCCAATTTGGGGATAAATATCAGAGTAATGGAATTGAGTTATTGTTGAAATTTCCAATTCATCTGAAGTTCATAATGTAAAATTGCAAATGTTCTTAAAATATGTACATTCTTAAAAATAAAAATACCCAAAAGTTAAAGGACAAAGTCATGTATTTTCTTTAATGCTGAAATATTCACATTCATGGAATAAAAATCTATACATAAATTTTATCATCTGTGATATATAGTTTTTTGTGTCATATTCAGTTATTAAGTTCTCTTTAAAATTTTCTAATGCAAAGTTAATTTAAAATTATATTATCAAATAGCAGGGAATGCTCAAAACACAAGTTGGCTTCCAGTTTAAAATGGAATATGTCCTAACGCAAACTTTTCTAATTTTATACATCCATGATCTCATCCAGACACTGAAAAATGATGAATCTGCACAACTGTGACATTGGAAATGAAGCCTGAGCAACAGCCAAATTCTGAGAGGAAATATCATCACGTGAAAATCTGATGGAGCTTGACTGAGAAACCCTGTCAGGAGCCGTGAAAGCTTTACGCCGACACAGAAAATACTAGTGGAGGTTGAGGGAGGCTTCTGCCTACTCGGTTCAGCAGCTCAAGACCAGAGTCAGCCAGAAGACAGGGCAGCTGCCCTGCTGTGAAAGGGAAAAATAAAGGGGGAAAGAATATAACCCAAAAGGAAAAAAAGGGAAGAAAGATGCCAGTGGAAATAATGTTAGTGTCATTCAAAGCAAAATTTATTTGTCAGAAAAACAAGGATCATTTTATATTGATAATAGATACACTCCACAATGGAGATGTAAAATCCATGAGTCTTTATAGTAATATCGACTTAAATAAGGAGAAATAGTTTATCAAAAATCAAAGAGAAATGGACAGATTTCTAATGGTCGTAAAGGGTGCTAACATATCTTTCTCAAGATTTGGCGGACACTGAAAGATAAAATGATTTTGAATCGGCAGGCAGATATTAAACTGGAGTCTTAGAAGCAGAGACCAGACCCTTCTCGTGCATCCGTGGGACACCTGCAGCAGCTGGTCGTACACTGGGACACGAAGGGAGTTTTGCCATAGAATCAAAATGAGAAAATGTAGAAGCGACATCGATATGAGCACAGCTAGCATATACTAAGACAAGTTTAACCAAATAAAACTCTTTGATCTATGAATTATCTAACAATTTCCAAAATAAGGTCTTAGAATATTTATGGTTTTGAAACTTCACACCCCACCTATGAGCTAGAGGAGAGTATTCATTGCAGCTCTGTTCCTAACAAGATGCCGGGAGTGACCCAACAGGGTCCTCGGACACCCGTCAGTGGGCAGTTCTGCAGATGTAGCTGAGGAACGTTCGTCTCTCTGTGTCGCTGTCTCCACATACTATGCAGAATGCATTGTTGCCTGAAAAAAACTAGATAGAGGAAAATATATAATGTGCTATCATTTATTCAGAAAAGGTGGCAGGGACATGAATATATAAAATCACAACAATGCAAGAAGAGCATTATCTTAAAAACTGAAAACATAAAAATTGGTTATTTATATTGGGCAGATGGTTGGAAGAAACATGGATAAAAGCTACACCTTCTGATTATCCCTTGGTTTGTTCACTGGACTTTAGAACTATGTAAAGATTTTACATAATTATAAAAACAAATTAAATTTAAAAAAGTCCCCCAAACAGGAAGCAAAATCAAAATTACTGTATTGAATTAGCAGCTTAACTCCGCAGAGAAGAATTTTTTCAACTGACTTTAAAAAACAGTTGTTTAATGTATAAACCTAGTGATATGTAACCTAAGAAGAAAAGGAATGGGAAATACGCTTTAAGCCACTTTCAATTACCATGCTGTTTGTAATAACAACAATGCTGTTGTTCTGAAACTATGGTGCATGATGTAGGATATGGCAAATAAATAATTATGGTGACATTATTAAGAATCAAGGTGTTAATATGTGGGGGAAAAGATATAAAATCAAAGAAGTGCAAACCCTATAACACTAAATTTGAATCGAAAAACATCAGTAATAACTTAGGATGTATTCTCTTAAAAAACAACAAGAAAAGTGTTTCCTAGCTCTGCCCACCAGCAAGGCCTAGAAACAGTGACCAGCCTGGAAGCAATGAGCTTCTGTAGCACCCAGACCGTGATCTCTAATACTATTTCCGGCTAAAAGGAACCCAGATTCCTGAAGAAACAGCTAACTTCAAGACTGGGACAGGAAAAATGCAAGAGGTCCTGAAACATATTGTCATGTAATAAAACTTTTCAATGACCATCAAAGTAATGAAAAAAAAAAGGACTTAGAAGCTGGTTTGAATGGCCAAAAATGGAAAAATTCGAGCAGATATGCTTCCATCTATGAGTTCATAAGAAATAAAGAACTCATGCCCTGGCTGGTGTAGCTCAGTGGATTGAGTGCGGGCCTGCAAACCAAAGGATCGAGGTTCAATTCCCAGTCAGGGCACATGCCTGGGTTGCAGGTCAGTTCCCAGTGGGGGATGCACGAGAGGCAGCCATACATTGATATTTCTCTCCCTCTCTCCTTCTCTTCCCCTCTGAAGATAAATAAATAATAATAATAAAAAAAAGAAATAAAGAACTCATGGTCAGCTGTAGAGGGCTGGGAGAATAGGTAAATGCAAGGACAGGATCAAGCATTCATTCTGGTTGAGGAAGCAACGTTCCTCTGTCGTAGAAGTTTTCCTGCTAAAACATGAATAAGGAACGAGAATCAGAGCACTTGGCATGAATGACACAATGCACTTTGGCTAAATTTCTAACACCACACAAAGAGAGACAGCTGGGCGTTATACATCCGCTAATGAAAAGTCCTGTCGCTATCATCAATGATGTCTTCTTGCTAAAATATCCACTGTTAAGTGATCAAGTCTTTAACAAAGTATTCATTAAAGAGTGAGAACACGGGAAATACAGGGGACCACAATATACTAAAAGGCACTATGTGGAAGCAACCAGCAAAATCCAGAATGTTGGAAATTCTACAGGACAAAGTGACCCAGTTTCTTCACCATGCAAATGGCAAAGAGGGAGGAGAGAGTGTGTATGTGCCTTCACTGTGTATCACCTGACTTCTGGCTGTCAGTAGCTGCATCTCTGTGCCAAGGAGCTTTCTCCCCCTGAATCACAAAAGGCTGCTCTGCTCGATTTGGAAGGTTGGAAGGACAGAAGTGCCAGCCATTTAATGCTGCACAAGCAGACTTTAACCAATGGCTAAATTAAGTGGAGGAATAAATACCCAGGTTCTTCAGCCCTCAGGGGGTTAATAATTCTCAGAGGGGTGTGTGCGTGTGTGTGTGTGTGTGTGTGTTAAACTTCAGTTATCTACTGGTAAATGGTTTAATAGTTTAATATGCATTATATATAACATACATTTTAGCCAAAATACTGGAATATGGGGAATATTTTCGTGATCTAGTGGTACAGAATATAAGAGAAAATACTTACAAGTAAGACTGACAAAATCTAAGATCACGAGTGCTAGATCCACCTAAGAGTTATATGTTTCTAAAATTTGTGAGGTGACTGCTTTTGTTGGGACCAAAGCACACAGCTGATAAAATTAAAGCTTTATTTGGAGAAAATCTTTTAAGTACAAAAATAGCTTATTAAGTGGAGGGTTATGATATGTGCGGAGTCTTAGAAGCCCATAAAGAAACACTTGCAAGCAATATTTCATCCTAAAAAATACCCAAATTTTCCATCTTAAAAAATGTAGATGTATCTCTAGGTCAGTTCCTAAAAAAAGTCTATCACTACCTGGGATTCACAGTGTTGGGGAGATCCGCTTTTGGCAGGCTTGTCTAAAGACATGCAAGTCCTTCTTTTGAAGCGATCAGGTAGACAAATAGTAATTTTACTTCACAATAAGATTTGATTTTGATTCTAAAAAGACTCATTAGAAAATTCTGAGCTGTACACTGGAATACTTTCAGAATGTCCTTCAAATAGGTGAAGTTTATACTGGAAAGAATAAAAGTTTAAACATTTTATATTTATAAAAAGTGAAACTATTTTTTCCCCATCTAGTTAAAAAGTTGGTACCAACGTCACTGCAGAGCTTCGCATAGAACATGATTAATTTTTCGTTAGATTCTATTTCATGGACTTTGTTTTCCACTTTTTTCACTGAAGTGTAACTTACATTATCAAGCTATGTTTTATAAAACCTTCTAAGTGGTCTTTTATTCTTTATGGAAAATGGTGTGGGAGTCACTAATTCATGTGCTAAATTTATAAATGACAACAAACTGAACACTGACACAACAGTGTACATGGACTGCCGTCCTCACACTAACAATTGCAGACTCTATTTTCTAAGGCATTGGTTGCAGAGAATGAAACTCCCAGCCACATCGTCAGCTAAATTTACTCACTCAAATTCACTCTCTGGATTTAGCTGTTTGGCTCGTATGGTTAAAGCTTATTAAGTTTACCATCTCTTGGAATTAAAAGTTATTGAATGAACAAAATTAATTTCAATGAATGACAGATTTGAAGTTTATGACAAACAAAGAGTCAAATACATTTATTATAAACTCTAAAAAAAGTAATTTAATTTCCCTAACATGTTAAAAGATATTGTAGTTCACCCAAATAAATCTGAATTGGTTATGCATTTAATAATAAGAAGGATTTTAAACTGCCTTTCAACTCAGTATATTAAAAATCAGCTAAGACAGTAGTTAATTCTAACTTCAGACATTATAATTCCTATTAACTCACACATCTTTCTTTCACATGAAATTTTATGTGCAGAATTTCCATTTTGATCTCTATGCACAGTTGTGCTGCGTTCTACTGCTCACCTTCTCTCAGCCTTTCTGCTGAACAGATTCCTGAACCTTCTCTGAGAGTCCGAGTCCACAGTAGGGGTATGAAAGTCCATTCTGCCGATGCAGTGGGATGGGAGGACACACTGCATCCCCTCTGAGCAAAAGTCCTCGCTCTTCTGCTACTTCTCATTGCCTTGTAAACTTGTCCTTAACTTCCATGCACTTTTGCACCTACTGACAGTAACTCTGAGGAGACAAGTACTTGTTTATTTGGGGAGGGGTTGGAGGAGGCCGAGATCCTGGTGGTGTATCATATGGACAGAGCCTTCTGTGCCCTGACCCCAGCCTGGAGCTTGGCATTTGTTGTCTCACTGTATCTTGGTCAGTAACCCTACTAGGGAAGAAATACTCGTTTTATGCATTAGGAAACTGAGGCCCCGAGAAGGCACTGGGCTACCTGGCTGTGCGCTGTCAGTCTGTCTAACCTGAAACCTTTTGTCTGCACCACCCACAGTGACACAGCAGAGAGCAGAGCCTTGAGGAAACCCGCCATGGAGGCCCCCAGCACCGTGCTTTGGCCAGGCCTGACACACCAGGCACACAAAGGGGTTATGGGCTCCTGACAGTCAAGGAAGTACCACAATAAAAGGGACGAGGGGCGCTGAAAGAAGCTGGAGAAAAACCTTTTTTCAGACTTCCCCATTCTCCCTTACTGCCAGACCACATTGGAGCTTGTTTATCATCCAAGTCAGGATGCTCCCCGGTCATTGGAGCAACAGTGTTTTAGCTGAATAGCCCAGGAAGTGTTACTCTCGCGGAGCAGTCTTTTTCTAAATCCAGGGTCTCTCTTTTGTGTGCTTTGTCGGGTGCAACTTTCATGTTTGAGATATATTTGCCCTAATTCTTCGTGCTTGGTTTTGTTTTTCCTCTCCTTTTTATTTAATGTCTCCTTTTCCTTTGCTCCATTTAAAGATGCCAATCAAAGGAGCCAACCAAAATACCCACTCTGATCCAGAGTTAGAATGTTCAGATATGGGTAGATGGCTCTGTCAGGTAGGAGAGCGTAACATCCAATTATAGTAAAACAAGGCAGCACATCAGTGATTCCTGACGCCAAGGTCACCTCTCTCTCTCTCTCCCCCTCTCCTGCTGCCCACAAGCTGCTGTGCTCTGATGGTCAGAGGAGAGAAGACAGGAGATGAGCTTGCCAAAGCTTTTTACCAGTCTCCATGTACCCTTTTTTTAGTGCCAATTCAGCATGATCTAGACAGGAACAATTATATGCAAGGTTTGAAACTAGCTCTAGTAAAAGGGGAGTTACTTCAGGGATATGAGTAGACATCCTGGACTACTTTTGAAGAAAGTATGTCTGGGCCTCCTGGGAACTCTCCCTCTCACATGGTCTCCCAGATGGAGGCCGCAGCTGCTCTCTGCTATTGCTAGGACTGCTGCGGCAACGCTCGCCCAGTGACCACTGCGCTGTAAGAGCTACACAACAGCTCAAGTTTATTTTTAAAATGGGGTTCTTTTTAGCCAAGGTGCTGCAAGTTGTTTCAAGGGAAGCTATAAAATGCTTGCAATAAAAGTCATGTTACTTCACCTTCATTAAAAAAAAAAAAGAAAGCATCTATGTTTTATGTTGTTCATGTAAGTGCAGGAGTGGAGGCAGTCATATCAGGACTTGATAAGTAGATAATGATAGGGCGCCGGAATTCCAGAGGCTGGGAGTCATTGTCGGGTGTAGTCAGAGAATTCACTCCTTCTGTAGGCGTGTGGCTTAGAGCCAGTGTACCTCATCATTTGTTCCCCTCTATTTTCTGCCCCCTTTTAATGCTGTCTCAGTTTTAACCAGGGAAATGTGGTGTGTAAGGTATTTCTGTTTGTGCTTTTGATATCCAGATAGCTCCTTGTGAGACCCACTGTGACTTGTAAGGGCTGGGTGTGCCGTTCTAGATCTTATCAAGTCTGCTCTTCACCCTGTACTAAGTATTTGATCAGAGGTCAGAACACCAGGCTGAGATGGTAAAAGGTGAGTCAGAAACAGCTACACAAAGGGCATTCATTGAATCTAAACAGATCTAGAATGGGAAACCAAGATGAAGGAAACAGAAGGCAAATTTGTTTTCATTCAAAGAAATAAAAACTTAAAGAGAGTATTCAAAGGGATAGGGGGGTGATGGAAAGAACTTGCAATGATCCTGGTTCTCTAATAAATGACAGGCTGGTCACTTCTGTTGCAAAGACTATAGCCCTACTGTACTGTCCATTATACTGTTAACTTACGGAAGATGGGACTTGATGAGCCCATCCTCCAGAGTGCCTGGTCAGGCGGGGACACTGGAAGCACGAGGATGCTCAATGCTTTGGTTGTATTAGATAAAGGACATTCGGGGACACAGAGATATGGAAGCAATCTTCTCCTTTACTAGGAAAGGATGATTCGATAGATGACAATGATCATTTGGGTGAATCCCTCCATATAGGCTCGGAGGGAGTTCGTGCCATCTGGCAGGTAGGTGGAAGGTTTCCTTAGTCCTGAGTATCTTTCCAGGGCCCTGCCTCCAGGCAAGAGTGGGACCAACCTCCCCAGTCCACTTGTGAATGACCTCAGGGAATGAGGTAAGGGTGAGGAAGATACCTCTTTCGATACACCCTGAAGGACTCCCCAAAGCCCTTTAGTGTCTCAACTGTTTGGTCTAACCCTGTAAAGTACAGTGTTCTTTTAATGTAAGATTAGTTAGTTAGTGAATTGATCGATAAGCATTAAGGACTTAAACATGAAAAATATGTAATAAGGAGTTCATAGTTTACTGGGGAATATGGATAACTATATATGATATTGTGTGATAGGGTCAATAATGTAGCAAGTGCAGATGTAAGGAGTCATCTGGGCTCTGTGTTACATAACATGTCTCTGGGTGCCCTTCACCTATAGGCCAGTATGGGCTCAACTCCAGTTATTCTAAATGAGACCTGAGTGCAAGGATCACAGATTACCTCCTATCTGGAGCCATGCCCACTGTCTGAAATTTTCTAGTGGCCACCAAGTTTTGTCCCCATAGGCCCATTCATTATTATGCACTCTGCATTCCTCCTCCTGGAGCAGACACCTGGCAGGTGGTGTCAGGAAGAGTACAGCACGTGTTTGTCCCAAATGATCTTTGCAACAGGACTGTCCCCAGTCTGGCTATTGCTGGGGAACTGGCATCTTTACTTCCTGATTTGTATCTCACTCCCTGTAGCCCTGTCACTCAGGGCCAGTTGCTTGAAGAGGTCAAAGGGAAAGTTACCAGGAAAGGAGAGACATGAAGCTCAAGAAATCAGCAGTAAACAGTCATCCCATCATAACCATGGATAATTCAGCAGCATATGAAAATAGATGATCCTTGCTATGAGTAACTGCAGGTATACTGGATAAATATGCTGTCTCTCACTGTTAGGAGTTCTTTCTGTGCTAGCATATGGGAAAAAAATAATTCTCCTTGCATGCACAATCATAAAAGACATACTGTTAAGAAGATGAAAACAATTCTTCTGTTTTAGACAAAGCTTGTGAAGGTTCAAAGATCACCTATCTATTGGCCAAACTGAGTTTCTGTGGCTTAAAAAGAAAATAAGAAAAGTAAATGTCTTGCCTTCTGGTTCTTCTTAAAGGTGCATTTCTGAAGCCTTTCTTCTTCACCTGAAAGCAGGACTTGAGATACAGTCAAAAGAGATACTAGATAAGACTGGCGTTTGACCAACCTCAGGACGGAAACTGTTCTTAGAAAGAGAAAGAGATGCTTGCTTCCAGAAGCTCTCTGAATACCATATAACACTGAAGAAACTATAGTAACGTGATAAAATAATAGCTAACATGTATCAGGTGCTTATTATAGTCAGTACACTTCTAAGTGGTTGTTTATTTTGCTAATTTATTTATTTTCTTAGAACATAAAGGATTAGCAGATCCTTCAGTTTCTCTTTATGTTCTAAGATGAAGCTGTCATGGAAAGACAGATTCAGTGAAAAGGGCACAGCCAACATATTGCGTAGAAGTCCCTGTGGCTTAATGGTGGATACTGGACATGGTGCCCTTAAGGGAAAAGTGATGAGGTCAGAACAGACTGGGATTGATCAGGTCTGGTATTTTTGACACAGAGCCTGGATTATTCAAAGATGATCTGATTGAGGGGATCCAGGCAGACAATTCAACCAAGGCATTCATCCGTAAGGACTGGCCAGAAAGGCCGTCTGAGTCGAGTACAGGGGCATTTGAGGCCAAAGCAAGAGGCATGGAAATGGGGAGCAGAAGGGCCTCAGGCCCTGGGACAGAGTGGCAGGTGCTTTTTATAGAGCACTGGTGTTTGGGGTAATCTGGGAGGACTCTATGAAGAGGTCTCCAGCAGTTATTTGGGTATCTTTTCCCATGGTTTGGTGACTCAGCCAAAGAAGGCGACAAAGTGTAAGAATGACAATGGCAGTCATGTCAGACTTCAGGATTTTATCTCCTGCTTCAAGCCTCAGGATATACTAGGCTGTGATTCAGTCTTCGGTATTAGTTCTGGGATTCTGATTCTTCACTGTTTGGCATCCTTATTCTTATGATTACTAGGGGTTTTCAGTTGTTTAAACCCTACCTGGTTTGTACCAATACAAACCAGGGTAATGTCCCTACCTGGTTTGTACCAATACAAACCAGGGTAATGTCCAGCTTTTACCCCTAAGCTCATAGGCTTGTCAAACAAACGGCAGCACAAAGACAGTCACTGCAAGTTGTTACTTATAATTCATGTGTAGGGTGTTTGGTGTCTCGGGCATTCTTTCACTCCTAGCTCCCTAAATTGAAATAAAGAGTCAGCAAACTTTTTCTGTTAAGGAGCCAGATGGTAAATATTTAAGGCTTTTTGGCCATTGTAGTGGGGAGCAGTGATAGACAATGAGATAAATAAGTGTGGACAAAAAAAAAGTTCTATGTTCCAGTAAAACTTTATTCGCAAATCAAGCAGCAATCAGATTTGGCATGTGGGCCACGGTTGCTAACCCATGATAAGAATAAGTGAACACACAAACAAATATAAGTTTCATGGTTTCCATGAGTGATTTTTTACTTTTAATGGTCTTTTCTTAAAGAATAGGGGAAAGGAAGGACCATTTTGCCTGCATGGAAATATAAACATTGTCACTCCCTTCTGTCTTACATTTGTGACTTCGGAAGCTAATAGCCTGAAACCAGCTATCTGCCTGCTTTTAAGACACAGAGGGGATGGAATGTGTTGTTCCGGGTTTCCTTTAAAGACAGGGACCATTTGCTATTTTTTCCCTCCCGTCCACTGAAGTTCTTTGCACACAGATGGCCTCTGGGTGAGAGTTGAGTAACTTCCCTCAGATGGCCTGTATTCTTCCTTGTATTTCTCATTGGCATCAATGACCAACTTTGTAGTTTTATTTCTTCGGGGTGACCTGTCTACATAAAGAATTAATAGGTATGAAGACAAGGCAAATACCCTTTCTTTTAAAACCCAGAAAAACACCAAAACAGAACTTGAATGAAAAATTACTCAAAGAACCAAGTCCAAAGGTTACACATGTTTGCCCTCCTTTTCTAAAGAATGAAGATATTCAGACCAAATGGCAGAATTTGATTAATTCTAAATTCTTTTCAGCAATTAGCCAATCCACCATCTGTTATTGGTTGAATCGTGACCTCCCAAAAGACATGTTGAAACCCTAACTCCTGGTACTTGTGAATGTCACCTTGTTTGGAAACAGGATCTTGGCACATGTAGTCAGGTAGATTGAGGTCCTTAGGCTAGGCCCTAATCCAATTTGGACAGAGTCACCCACAGAGGAGAAGGTGCTTTGAAAACACAGGCACTCAGGGAGACCAGAGCAGAGACTGGAGGGGCATAGTTACGGGCCAAGAAACGTCAAGGATGGCTGGTAACGTCCAGAAGCCAGGAGACCAGCATGGAACAGACTCTCCCTCAGAATTTTCCAGAAAGAACCAAGCACCTTGCTTGGCTTTGGACTTCTAGACTGCAGAAACATGAAAGAATGAATTTCTATTGTTTTAAGCCACTCAGTTTTTGGTAATTTGTATGGTAGCCCTAGAAAACTAACACACCACCCTTGGGATGACATAAAATACAAACTCAAATTCTGTAGAATGTTCCCCTCTGCTCATGTTTGTTAAGCGTCTTCCTCTTCTATTCAGATACCTCAGTAATGGAATAAACTTGATAACTCCGTCATATGCACAGGGTACCTTCTGGTTTTATTTTGATTTATCTTTCAGATAATCTGGAACTCTCGAACGCAAATGGAAGCGATCATTTTAATACTCTCCTTTGCTTTGTTTTGTGCATTCGGAGCCGATGCCAAGGGCAGTTTGGCAAACTGTCAGCAACCGATAATATGACTGAAAAACCTGATATGCCAGCTATTGTTCTACTGTATTAGCTTCTGTGGGTGCTATGAACTCATGAAATATAACAAAGCACTGTGTTGTCAGGACTCTTCTGAATATATGGCCACTGTTCCCATAATTGCTTTTGTGTTAGCCTGTGCCTGTCAAAGGGTAATTCTCTGCCGTCTTTGTTCTCCTTTAGTGCTCTCCCTTCTAATTTGATCTGTTCTTGATGACATGGTTATAAAGAACACTGAGCACCTGGTACAGCAGACTCTCACAGAAGCACTGCTCTAGTGGTTCTGCAATGCTGCACTGTTGCAACGGCCCCTGTAGAGTCAAAGGAAGGAAATTCCCCGGAAGAAGAAGAATAGCTAATATTTATTGAGTGACTCTTACATGCCAAATATGCCTCTAGGTGCTTGAACTCTTTTCATTCCCACAAGGACCCTCCCTGTGAGGCAGTGCTATTGCTACCCTCACTTTACAGCTGAGGAAGGAGAACAACAGTGATTAGTAAAACATGCCCAAGGCCATAGGCTGGTGAGGGCCAGGGCTAAGATTATGAGCTCAGGTTGTCTGGCTGCAAAGGCTTTAATCATTCCTCTGTTGGCTTTCTACCTGGGAAACACTCCTATCTTGGATCTAAATGTTGTAATATTTTCCTCACTGAAAATCAGTGTTTTTTATGTCCTTTTCAGCAAATGCAAAAGTTGGATCTATGTGCGTAGCCACGGTTGCAGCACCACCTTTGCCAGAAGGAGACTGAATTAGGGTGTCCTCTGGAGTCCAGATCGAGGGGAATTTTGATTGGAATAGGTTATGGATCTTTTGATTTTTGAATGATCAAAGGTATGTGGGCACCATTTTTAAGTAGTTTCATTTTCTTCAGAAGAACTAGGTCCACTCACTGAAAATACCACAACTTTCTCAAAATTAAATATCTTATTTCTATCATGTTATTATACAATAAAATGAGCGATAGTGACAATTTGTAGATCTGCTTATGTACTTACAGAACACACATTTAGGAGGAAGGGTATCAGACACCCAAGGAAGAGAGGGCTAGAGTCCAGCACCCGTTCGGGAGCTCCTGCTGGCCAGCAGCTCCCATGGCTGAGGGGGTCAGGAGGGAGAAGGGTTCAGGATGGGTCAGGATTGATCCTAGGGCAGGGGTTCAATCCCATCTCCCCCAATGCCTCCAATCTAACAAAAACTATTTTAACTCCCTTAACTATCCTCAAATGATTTTCGTAGATAATATAACCTACTTACACACACAATTAAAAATCAATATAATGCCCCAACTGAACCATAAAGAAAAAATAAAAGGAGAGTAAACACAAATTAAGTAGTTTGATATTTATTTTTCAGAGCCAACTACAGTTAACAATGATGATTCAAATGTTTGCACCCATATGCAAATTATGCAAATACCCCTCTGTAAGTAGACGTGATCAGAGAGCACACCAGGAGAGAGGCTAGGGGTTTTTCTCAGTGGTGAATAATGTAAGTAAAGTCATTAACAAAACAATATAGAGTTTTCCCCAGATTAGAATAAAACTTGTCAACAAAGCAACATACAATTTGCCTCTACTTTAGTGTCATTACTAGGATATTCAGCTTATATGGAAACCAAGCAAAACATACTAGGTGTTAATATGAAAAATAGAATTGGGTCCTGGAATTGTCACCTGCCTGAATTAATTCATAGTAAGCAGGATATGAAACTAATTGCATTGTGGGACTATCCCATGCATTCCACAGTGTCTACCTGAGCTGACCTTCATGATTTTCACATCGTCTATGTCACAGTACTCCAACTGACACCCATTAGGCTAGGGCCTCCTAATTTGCAAATCTCTCCTGACCCCTGTCCTTTCTGCCTCTTTCCTCTTCCTTCTCTTCTCCTCCCCTCTCTTTCCTCCTGCTACCATTCTTAGTCACCTTACTTGTTCCTTTACCTTCTGCCCTACTTGCTC
>PVKM010034886.1:0-15388 GCA_004027735.1 Carollia perspicillata
TATTTAGGATACATGACACAATCTGTATGTGTTGTGCTCATGTGTGTGTGTCTTCTTTATTGCACTTTTTTGTGCTAATCTCGCTCATCACAAGGCTTTCAAGCTTCTTGAACAAAGAGGACCATATTTCAATAGTGCTTGCTATCAATGAGTGCTCACTACATGAAAGTAGCAAAAAATGTTGGAGCAAACATTGAAAAGTGATGAAGAATCAGACTAAACTTTCTTATCTGACAATTTGTGTGTGTGTGTGTAGTATTGAGTAGACTTCTGGCGCATTCATATATCTCATGCTAAATGACACAGTGGTAGAAAATGCTAAGTTTCACTTGTATTGTCTTTCCTTCATTTATAGCCAGAGAATCACCTCCCTCTGCAGCCATGTGGTAGTCTCATTAGTTCTCACTAATGAGCTGTAAGCAGAAGTGCTATGTGAAATTCCTATAATATGTCTTTAAAAGAAGTAAGTAAGGCCTTTCTTCTTTCCAATGTAAACATGATGGGTGGTGCACAAGCAACCATTTTGGTCTGGGAAGATGCGTGGGGATCTACTCTCATGTATCCGCATTACCAGCCATGGACAGCAACATTTAAGATTAGCTGTATTAAAAATTAATAAATAAAAGTAAACAGACACATTTTTCTTCCATGTGTAAGCTGCTGTTAGGCAGATTTGTAGCATTCACAGATGAATATTATTCTGATATCTCTCTAAACCTAGGATGACCACATTCTTAGTTTACCTGGGGCAGTCCTGGGTTACCATGATGTCTCATTGTAATTTTTCTGCTACTTGTTCTCAAAAGTATGTGGGTTAGATGGTATGTTGTATGATGATTCCACATGTTTCGAGCTGCAGAAACATTTATGGAAATGACATTTTTCCTAGGAGTGTAAATGTAAAACAGCTAAAAATGGAGTTATTCTGGGCTCAAAAGGGTTGGAATGGCCACAGTTTTGCCTTATAACTACAAATCACAGACTAGGCCTGACAGTGTGTATGTGTGTGTTGGGGGAAGGGGAACAGGGCAGGCATTCATGCGTCTACTTGCTTTTGGTGTTTTTTTCATAATTGATGGAAATTTCTACCAACTAAAACTATAACATTGTTCTTAGAGATAAATGCAAGGACAAATTAAAAGAAAAAGTCAGGAAGATCCACTGGACAGTGTTAAAGCTGCTTTCATAATTGTGTTCTATGGAGTTCAATCAATTTACTAAATTTACATGATCTTTCACATTCAGGGATAAGTACTTGGATCATCTCAATTTTATAAGAGGAAAAATTAAGGTCGGAAGAAATTCATTGGCTTTCCATGGTTCCTTAAGCATCTGACTAAATGGCAAACTGGACTCAAACCCAGACTCACTCTGCTTCCTCTCGTAAAGGGTGGTAGCTTTCAGTCCAGTCCTGAAATCTACAGATGATGACAACGGGGCCTGGCAATTGCTAACAGAGACAGAAATCAGGAACGTTCGTTCCAGTAGGGACAAACAATGGGATTCAAATTATATTTTAAAACTGTCCCTATGGAGAGGAAGGAAGACAAATTCTTATTTAGTTTTATATAACTGGTTTTAGACCCTCCCAGTCTTCCTGAGGCAACTGAAATAAGTGTCTTTTGAGTGAATCCTTCTTTTGAAGTTTTGTCTTCACAGCTGGAGACAGACTGGGCTGCAGATAAGGTGGTACTCCGAGTCGTCTGAAGTCTCTGTGTAATCCTCGAATGCCATCCTAGGGTTTTTCTGTGAATCAGGATGTCAGGAGCAAGATGACTAACTGAAAACATGAAGAAGGGAGAAAGCCACCTTGTAAAGCCTTCAGCAGGACTTCCCACTCAGAACTGAGGTTGACTGTACTGGGTTTCAGATGTGCGGATATGCTGACTCACTTAACCTTCTGAATGGAGGGAGCTTGAGTAATCCAGGGGCCTGTACAGAGTACTGTACACCCATACACTTGGGGACATTTGCTTGGTATCCTGTGACATGGGGACCTAGACTGCAAGGCACCTGTGAGTAGGGCATTGAAAGAATATTTTGAGCTGAAGAGTATGTAGAATCTGTGAATATTGTTCCTATATGCATATACAGTGTGGAAGCCTCTCTGCACATGTAACCCATATTCTGAAGATGTAAGTGGAATGACCATGTAATTTGGGAAGGAGTCAGAATCTAGCGAACAGAGCTGGGGAATATGTACAAATATGGATTATCCTGGGGAAACTGAAATATATGATCACACCAGATGGGCATCATTCCCCCTCTGGGTGCTCTCCTCCTGAGCAGAGCTGTCTCAGTAGACAGAGCACTGGCAAATATGTTCTGTGATGAAAATATTTTTCCCATGATCATTACGTTTTATGCCTGAATCCCTTCCAGCAAGCCAAGGACGTCGTGGCATTTCCATGAGTCTTGCAGTTACTTGACAATGTATTCAGCTTCCACGCCCCAGGTTGTCAGAGTAGATTGCTGAAATAAAGGATAGCATACAGGATAGGGTAGCTGAGAATCAAAGCATAGAAAGAGGAACTGAGGTTTATAGCTGTTATCATTCGGATGGTCCTTTCAGGTCACTAAGTTCACTTATGCTACATACATGGACAGATGCTGTATATTTATTGGAAGAACAGGCTGGTAACATTTTCCACATGGTTTCTCCCATATGAGGCTCAGACTGTGTTGACATATCTTGCATCAGTGTTTCTCAAATTATGATCTGCAAACCACATTCTACCAGGACTAAAAAACTAGGAACTTGAAAAGAATGGAGTTACATGCTTTAAGTAACAATACGTCTGGAGGTAATCATTTAAGACTGACTAAGACAGGGTCATTCCCTTTTTTTCCTAAGCATTCTTTTCATGTTGGCTCTTGTCCATATTCCTTCCTATTTACCAGATGACTGCTATGCCTCAATTATTGCATCTTCCTTCCAGAGAAGAGAAAGAAGGAAGTAAGAAGAGGTTAAAAGTCGTGTCAAATGAGTCTATCTCTTTTATGAGGAAAACAAAAAATGTTCCAGCAGCTGTCCTCTTCCATCTCATGAGGCAGGGTTGTCCAGTGGCTACCATCAATTAATCCTTGGCAAAGGGGAATAAGATTATGGTAACCAATCATGGCCAAGATGAACAGCTGCCCACCAGAGAATTTTGCTTTTTTTTTTTTTTTTTTGTAATCTGGTATGGTTGCTAAGAGGGAGTTTCCTAGAAAAGGGCCATATTTCCAAGCCTCTCTTGAGTCTAGATGAAGCCAGGTACCTAGATTCTGACCTGCAATAGAACATGCATGGCAGTGATCTTGTCTCCTCCATGAGGAAGAGGGAGGAGTGAGCGCTCCTTTCCTCTCTGTTTTCTCTCTCTCTCTCTCTCTCTCTCTCTAGTGTCTTTCCCCCTCTGCGTTTCTCCCTATGTGTGTGTGTATGTGTGTCTCCTAGATGGGATCTCAGTACTCAAAGACCAGGAGAGATGGTAGAGTGCAAAAGATCTATGAATTACCAAATAGAACATGGCCTATGTGAACAAGAAATGAATTTTTGTGCTGTTAATTCATGAAGTTTTGGGGGTCTATCTGTTCCAGAAGCTACCCTTATTCTAACTGATACATTGGTTTAGGCCAGTCACAACCCCTGTTGTAAGGCACCAGGGACCGTTTTCTTTGAGTCCTAGATGTCTCCCTGCTCTTGACCAATTAATTCAGCTCTAGTTGAAAGGGAAGAAAGGAGGTTTAGATGTAACAGCAACTGAAGGTGTCCCCCACACCAAGTCACAGCAACTTTTGGATGTTTATTTAAAATGCTAAGGCTTGAATACTTTCCCAGGATTAATGAATAAGACTCAGGTGTCTACATCTTCAAATCACTTTGATTCTAATGCACCTGAACTTTGGCAACAACCTCTCTGTAAAGTGTCATGAAACTGTAACATATAGACCCTCAACTTACCATCCTCTCCCAAAAGATGATGTGCTGAGAAATGGAGGCAGAAATATCCCAGTGTTAGAGGCAGAAGCCATCATGTCTTGAGAGAGAGGATGGGAACAGTGAATTTCGTCATGATGACAGGAGATAAGGGAGTGATGCCTACCACCCTCTGTGTAGTACCATGAGCATGTGGCAACCAATCAGAAAGGTTGTTTAGAGGGGGATTACCCTCAAAGTAAGACAGGTCACTCAGGCATGCCATTTGCCTAAATGCTATCGCCATGATTGCCTCACCCCAAAGGGTTACAAGTTCACGGTCCACCACCAGCAACCTGCCTGCTACATTGAAATTGTTTTTGAGAGTCCAGCACCTTGCAATGATGGTATCATGCGTTAGATAAGGCATGGACCTCCTAGACACAGTGTTCAAGGATCTAAGGGGATAATGTGGAACCGAGAACTGACAGGAACTTTGGAGCAGCAGGGCGACTTAGATAAGGACTTCCAAGCTGGTCACAACGTGGGCAGCTAAGCCTGACCTAGGTCACTGGGTCCAAAAGGTGAGCAGCACAATGCTGAGCAAAGGTAAAGCAAAATCAAAAACTAAAAAGAGTGAAACCACAGGAACTGAGTGGGGGTTAGGAGGGGGTGGGGGAGAGGTTCATCAGGAAAGGAACCAGGAAAGGGAGGCATGAAGGAGTTCAGTCAGCTAGGGGACAGGCACAGTGGCTTTTGAAAAATGTGTGCTCCTATGTTTTAGGTAGAGCCATACCTTGAAGGTATAAGGATACAGCCTACGAATGATCTTCAGAAAGAGTCGCTCTTTCTTTGAACTCTGGGTGACCCAGACGAAGGGGTAAGGAATAGCTCGATTCCATGAAAATAGAAGGTAAGAGAAATGGTGTGATCTATTTGGCAGCAGCAGAAATAATACCGCAGATGGAGGCTCTGGAGAGATAGGGGATATGACGAAGGGACTGTGCTCAACATGAAAAGGCACCATGGGGACATCAAAAAGGGGCATTGCATAACCATGCACTTTCAGCCTGGGGAAGTGGAGTTAGTGCCCGAAATAATTACTTTCAGCACTTTGAAATGTAATGTCTTCCGCCCTCTGGTGGTTACAATTGTTTTTTTCAATTTTAAGTAAGAAAATGGAATGAGGAAATCACAGAATGCCAAGCAGGAATTAACTGGGACTAAAAGCATCACTTGACAGAGCTGCGTCCATGGTGCCCCACTCAATTACAAGTGTTAGCTCTTGAACAAGAGAGAAGGACATTTCGGCAGTTTTGCAGATTGCTGGGCGGTCTGCATTCTCCAGGCTTTCTCCCCCTCTCTCCAAGAACTTTTCCACTGTGCTTTGGAAATCATGAGAATTCTTTAGAGATTCCTTAAAGTCTGACTTCCCTTGAGATGATTCTGAAGTCCTGATGTTCTCAATATTTTGATAGAAAAGGCTTTGTTACTTGAAGGGTAATTCTAAAAGAATCTTTAAGCCACATAATGGCTTTAAGCGGATAGGAACGCATTAAATGATGCCTGCCTGGGATTTAATCAATTGTCTTTCTCTCTTTGGTATATCTGCAAGGGAGAAAGCAGCCTGGGCATTGTCATGGCAGACTGTCATTAAATTATGTCAAGTGCAAATAGTTGTGACTGACACTTGCAGACAAAGAACGGTACCCAGGAAAGAAAGCCACTTCAACTAAGATTAGATGTTCTCTTAGCAACAGATTTTAAGGACCTAGATGCCATAGAATTAGAATTCCATATATACATATATAATTTTATTAGATCTCTCTCTCTATATATGTGTATATGCATATATATCCATTATATATATGTAATATATATCCATAACCAAAAAAGGTATAGTACTAAGAAGAAATTAGCTAACATACTTCTTTTGCAAAAAATATTAAAATTGTTATATCCAACTTTGTACACATAGGATCTAGTCAATGAAAATCTACCACCATGTCACAAGAATATATTTTGTGGTGGTATTTTTAATATATAGCTATACAGATATGTAAATATAGCCTCATAATATATTATATTTATACCAATGCAAGCAATATATGTTTAATTAATATTTATGAATGGAAATTGAAGAATGAGGAATCTGATAAATTGTTATAATTTGTGCCTTGATTTTTCTGAAAAGGAACTTCCTGACAAACCACATGATGTTTCTGTGGAAAATACACACACACACACACACACACAGTCTGGAACAAATAACCCCTCTTTTTATTACAAGATCTTTTATTAGAAAATCATAAGTATGTAATTCTGTAACATAACAATATCACACTCAAGCACACCATATGACATTTTAGGTGAAGTGTTCAAATTAAAACTATACATTATTATACCCATATTATTACCCTACTAACCACACTCAAGCAGGTGTTACTTCTGCCAGACCCTGTATACACACACACACACACACACACACACACACACACACACACACACGAAATTCAGAGCAAAATAAAAGGTGCTTCAAAAGTTTTGATAAGAAATTTTATACTATGCAAATTCCAAGAATTGTATTCATTTCAATGGGCACGTGCAGGTAGATGCTCCTGTAAAATACAGTTAGCGGAACCTTGGTAGAACTGCACCAATGTTCTAAAATAACTGTGAAATATCCCTTAAAAGCCCTGCTATTTTTCTGGTGAAGGGAACCAAAGTTTTACTACCCAGAAGCTGTATTTTCAGGATTTTGATTTAAAGCTACTTATTAAGAAACAAGACTCAGAGAGAACATTTGACGCTCTGCCTTTCCTTCCCAAGAGATTTTTGTAGAAAATCTGCTTCAGGAAGGAGCTCATAGGATGTTGTTTGAGCCTAATTTGAATGAAGTCTGGTAAACAGGGCTTCAGGAAGGGCCTGATGGCTAGATTCACCCCCACCACTACTCTGACCATGGTTTCGGATTCGTTAGCAAGAATGTGCCCACCCTGTGGGTCCAGCAATTCCTCACCTCTGAAATCGAACACTTTTCTTTTCTCCTTTGTCCAAAATGACATACATGCCCAGTGTTGCCTTGCCGTCTTTGGAATTCTCATGCCTCTGTGAATTCCCATGTGCCTGTATTAAAATTTTTGATTTCCTCCTGCTGACCTGTCTCTGTTAGTGATTACTAGCCCAGCTAGAAGAACTTGGAAGGTGGGAGGACAGGTAGTAATCTTTCCGTATGCCCTGCCCTAGTTTGGAAATGAGGAAGCCTACACCAGATTCTGAGAAAGTCCTTCGTGCCAGTGTCAACCGAGCATTGCGAGGAAGCCTCTATTCCCTCAGCACACTGCCTCGCCCAGCAGGCGACGTGCACGTGACTTCCCATTCACAAGGAAAACTTCGCAGCCTTTTGGAGTTAGCTGCACTTAAGTTAGTCCTGTTTTCAAGGGCACTATGTTACTTTTGTAGTTTTTTGAGTCCATTTCCATATCATTTCCATGATAGTTCCATATATGAATGTTATACCACTTCCCAAAATAAAATAAAATGTCCTCACCTTCCCAGAACTTTTCTGCTAGCCACATTTTGGTGAATCCTCCTACTTGAATGCACCATTGCTCTAAACTCTGTCACCATAGATTGATTTAATCTATTTCTGAATTCCATATTGTTGTGGAAAAACGGACTCTGACACGACGTGGGGTCAATGGAGTAAGCGCTTTATTAACGCATGCGGACCCAGAGGAGACAGCCTCCAAATTCTGGGCACTGAAGAGGGGTCAGGTGAGTGGTTAAATACCTTTGTAACAAAGTGGACAGAGGAGGGGTCATGCGGCACAAGCAGGGAGCAGGAGAGTGGGAGCCAAGGACACAGAAGCAGAGAGTGGAAATTGTCCAGGGCCCAGGACAAAGAGATAGTAAGAGATTAACTGAGTCCACGACAGGTCAACTAGTTAACAGGTGGTCGTCTGAAGCCTGGGGGCCAGCAGGGAGTTATCAGAGGTCCAGAACAGAGTGCCAGCTTTAACTTCTATTACATTTTAACTTCTATTACAATATAAATGGATTTGAAACCAGAAAAGACACTGGAGCTTGTGCCGCCTGTCATGTACTAAACCCACTAAGCAGAGACAAGGATTGAATCTTTATGGGCCCTTGATTCAGATGGCTGGCGATCTGAGAAGACAGTGGGTTTGCACCCTAAAAAGAATCTTAATATGTTCTTTCCAAGCCAGTCTTTTATAACAGGGAATAAACGAATTGCAGTGAAGGGTTTTGAAATTCAGGGAAAATTAGGTGAAAGAAACTGGAGCATTCTCGTCCTGGGCGGTTACCTGTGCCCAGAGGCAGTGGTCCTCTGTCTCTCCCTGGAACACGATGGCCCAGATGCCTCCACTTGTCCCAGGTGGTAATCTTTAGCAGTGCCCCAGGAGGCTGGCTTTCTCTCCCAGGAGCCAGGATGGTCCTTATCTGTAGTTTCTGAAACAAAAGCCTTAACATATGCATTTCTTACTAGGCTTATTAACTAGTTACCTTAAACTAAAATTTTCCAACTCCGGAGTCCCCTATCAGATTCGTATAATGTGTTCTCTTTTTACTCATGCTACCCTCACTCAACATGTTTTGGAGATACATCCATGTTGTTTTGTCTGTCTGTTGCTTGTACATATTTTAATTTTCTTTTCTTTTTTTTTTTTTTGGTCAGGCAGTCATCCGTAGTTTGCATGTACTTCAATTTATTTCTCCATTCACCCGTTGATAGACATTTAGGTTATTTCCAGCATTTGGTTATTATGACTAAAACGGCAATAAATATTTTTCTGCACAAGTCTTTTGAGGGACACATGTTTTTGTTTCTCTAGGAGAAATACCTGAGAGTGACATTGCTGATTATAGACATAATATATTTTTAAAATAAAAATTTGTATGCTAAAGCAAAAAAGAATCCACAAAAGAATTCTTCTTGAATTTCCTGAGTACTATCTGTTTTTTTTCTTGGCCACAGACTTGCCTGACTTATGGGAATTTAGAATTGCCCTTGGCACAGTATGTGGCAACACGATTGTATAGAAGCTTCTGTGAAAGTTTTTGTTTCCACAAATGTTGGGAACTGCCAAAATTAAGAATTATGTACTCTGAGTGAACTCTTACATAGCTGGAATGGATGTCACCAGGTGACAAGCCCAGGACTTTACCAAATAAGTCAGCACAAGAGTCTTGTTTTTTGGTTGTTGGCATTTTCCAGAAAGTAGCCCAAGGGCCACCTGCAAATCAGTTGGGCACCTCACTAGACACATTTTTTAAACGAGCATCTTGGGGACCTCTATGACCAGAGACAGTTAAGAATCACTGGAATCAACCTAGACCAATGATTCTCAAAGGCGATCACACATTAGAGTCACTTAAGAGTTTTCAAAATCTCCCTGCCCATTACACACCCAAGACTGAGTAAGTCTGAATCTTGGGGCATTGACCTGAAGCATCGCTATGTTACAATGAGTGGCCAAGGATGAGAACCACTGGTCTCCTCTGTGCCATGGGTAGCACAGTGGAGAGCCTCATGGCTTGCCTCTCGGACCTTCTGTTGAACATCATCCTCATCATTTTGACAATGTTGGAAAGGATTGAGGACGCACCTTTTTTACTGCCTTTGTACAAAGAAAAAGCGAGGAAGCAGAACTCTCTCAGGGACATTGTCACCATCGTTTGCCTTTGTCTTGGTGTCTTGTGAGAATCACACATCTTTTGGAAGTTAATCTGTGTTCCAAATGGCAAAATTAAATAATTAATATTGCATGTACCTAATAAAATAATATTTCATCTGAAGTCATACAGGTGGCCCTCTCACTTAGCAATTTTACCCTTGAATTGACATAAATGTTGTTGAACCAAAGAAATACAATCTGAAGTGTGTGCCACACGAAGATCTGCTTTAAGTGGGTTTAATGCCTGTGATTTCAGCTTTGCTGGAGTCATGATGGCGTACTTTTAAATAATGAGCTTTCCTAATGCACTAATGTGCAGTGGCTGAATCTATGAAAATTTAGGACATATCCCAATTTTTAGGAATGCATACATTTCAGAAAATGGAATTCACTTTTTGGGAAAGAACTTACTAGAATATTCCATTAGAATTTATTTGATACAATGTACTTGATTAAGTGCATTTCTGCTACACATGATTGGATTTCTACTTCAATGCTAACTTTGCATTTTTTATTTGCTAATTTTGCATTTTTTAAAATTTGCTAATTTTGGTCATATAATAATTCACCTAAAAAGCAACTTGAAGAATTTTTCTTTTTGCATTGTTGACACTATTACAGATGTCCCTCATTTCCTTCCCCTTCACCCCCTTCCATCCTATCTTATATTTGTAAATGCATCATTCTCTATCTGTCACAGCCAATCCTCCAAGTACATGGATTTTATTTTTTAACGAAATGTACTCACTTGGTGTGGTAATTTAGGCAAATACTTGAGACCATTTACACTACCTAATGCCAGCATGCTAACTGAAGGGGAGCAGAATTTGTCACCCCCAAATATGCCTCTTTGACATAAGGATTATTTAAGGCTAACTATTTTCTAAAAATAATTTTTACTCTAGAGGAGCTCTGAAAACCAAGTAGAAGTTACCCTTGTGCCAGAGCAATTTGCATTTATAAGGGAAATGACTAAAGCTTTAGAAACTCTTATCAGAGGAGGAGGTGGCACAGACTTAGATGTGCATAACAACCACGCTTTGGTTTACTGTGCTTTGCCTGAAAACCTGGCTACCCAGCCTGTTTCGTCCTTAGCTGGAGATGGTGTTTAAGGTGACGGCTTGGGCCCTTTTGAGGAGTAACTGAAGTTCCATGTTACATAGGAGCTTTGAAGTATAAAGGAAAGAACAGCTTGGTTGGCACAGAGTATAAGCGATCTTTGAGAGAGCCTGACCTCCCGCTTCATCTGGGTCACAGTGCCAATCACATCTCTTTGGAATTTCACAGGCCACCGCCTTTGCTCTATGCCCTCTGAGCAACCTCTGTCCATCCACCCTGCTGTGGGCCTCCCACCGTCCCTTCTAGCACACTTAAAACAAACCCAAATTGGCATTTGCTTGGCTGCGAGTCAGTTTATTTTCTTGCTACCTTTCCTGGTTGCCTTCATCATCGAATGTTTCGAGTGTTGACAAATGGAGACTGCAGTTCTGATCTGTCACCTGAAATCTGTCCGATGAATATTTTCCTTTAGGAAAGAGTGAAAGTGAAATCCCATCCTGACCCACCCTCTTTCCAAAACAATAAACATTTCCTGGCTGCCAAGATTCCCCAATCACTAAAAGCAGTGCAGTTGTTACCGAATGGGCAGCTGAGCTTCATGCTTATCTGGACCATCTGTTCAAGTGGCTAGTTATTAAGAAAGTGACTTAAGTGACTGCAGTGCATTGCGAAGAGGGTGGGTTGCATCAGGGAAAGTGTTAGGACACTGTGTCACTGAAAAACATAGTAATACTGAACTTCAGTGTGAAAATAAGGCATTTCCTAAATACATAGTTAATGCAGAGACAAACTTATTTTCGAACTCATGAAAGGAGAGATTTACACATAATAGAAGGCATGAAGTAGGCAGGGACTGAATATTGAGAGATAAACTATGAAGACATTTTATTAAATGAGATATTCAACATAGCTTTTAATTATTATTTTGTACTGTATTTCTAGTTATCCTGAGATATTACAAAAATGAAGTACTTTTACAGTTGTTTCAAAAGACTTTACCACAGAACAAAGACTTCTAGTTTTACTTACGGTTGGTAGAGAACAGGTTAAAACTGTGCAAGATATATAACCATTAAACTATGTATAAACAACATAGGCATTACAGAATACAGCTGTCACTGAAAGAAAATACATATTTTTTACCAACTTCACCAATTTCAACCATGCCCTCCACTGCCTCTGGGAACCACCAATCTGTTCTCCATATCTACAAATTCGTTTCTGTTTTTTTTTTAAATTTCATGTATAAAGGGTATTGTGCAGTATTTCTCTTTATCTGACTTATTTCACTTAGCATAATGCCCTGGACATCCATCCACATTGTCACAACTGGCAGGATTTCCTCTTTGTTTTTATGGCTGTATGACATTCTATGCCGTATGACAATACACAATGGCATATTTTATGGCATGTAATAGTGAGTAACCAGGAGCAGAAGAAAAGAGATGGGAAAAGGGGGCAATATATTATTACATAATCTTACGGTGCTTGTGAATATTTTTGTATTGTGACTTAAATGTTTGTGAGACGAAATATGACTTACAGCGGAATTGAAAAGAAGAGTGTCTGACCCTGCTAGGAAGAAGTCTGGTCTCCAGAGCTACGTGAGACTGCGCAGTTTGGGAGTCAGGTTCCCAATAGCTCTCACGATCAAGGAACGTTTCCAAGAAAAATAAGGGTGCAGGATGATGTAAATACTGAAGAAAGTTAATGTGTAGGAGATACACATTCTCTCCTACTGTCCCCTGAGATTTTTGTTAACATTCCCTTCCCTCATTTGATTGGAAGTGATATGGTCTGCCTTAAAAACTATGGTTCCCAGTTAAAACCATCATGACACATCACCTCACAATTGTCAGAATGGCCATTATCAGTAAACCGACAAACAAGTGTTGGCAAGGATAGGAAGAGAAGGGAACCCTCTTGCACTGTTGGTGGGAAGGCAGATTGGTGCAGCCACTGTGGAAAACATTATGGAGTTTCTTCCAAAAATTAAAAATGGAACTGGTTTGTGACCCGGTGATTTTACTTCTGGGTATATATCTGAAGAAACCCAAAACGCTGATTCGAAAAAATATATGCAACCCTATGTTCACTGCAGCATTATTTATACTAGCCAAGATGTGGAAGCAACCCAAGTGTCCATCAATAGATGAGTGGACAAAAATGTGGTCCACATATACAATGAAATATTACTCAGACATAAAAGAGAATAAAATCTTATCTTTTGCAACAGCATGAAGGGACCTAGATGATACTGTGCTAAGAGAGATATGTCAGACAAATACCATATGATTTCACTTACATGTGAAATCTAAAGAACAACATAAATACACAAAGCAGAAACAGACTCAAAGATACAGAGAACAGAGTGATGGTTTCCAGAAGGGAGGAGGGTGTTGGAGGACTGAGTGAAAAGGTGAGAGGACTGAGATGTACAGATTGGCAGTTACAAAATAGTCATGGGGATGGAAAGTACAACATAAGGAACACAGTTATTAATATTGTACTAACTATATGTGGTGCCAGGTGGGTCCTGGAAATATCGGGGACAACTTTGTAAAGTATGTGATTGTCTGACCACTATGCTGTACACCTGAAATAATATAAAATAATACTGAGTGCAAACTGTAATTGGAATAAATAAAAGTAAGTGAAATAAATAAAAATAAAAACCATATTTCCCAACTTCGCTTGCAGATGAAGGTGGCCGCATGATTAAGCTTTAGCTGATATGTAAGTGGAAGGCCCTTCAATGAGGCCTTTGAGGACGCTCTGGAAGGGAGCTAATCCAGAGGACGAGTTCTTTTTGCTTTTCCTCTTTGCTCTTTCCTTTTGGGGGATGTAAAAACAATTCGATAGGACAAGAAATGGTGCAACAGAAGCTAGAAGAAGACTGAGCTTTTAATGTACGTGTGCTTGCCATTATAGAGTTATCCCTGGGTAGCCTACTGTTTGTCTTTTATGTGAGAGAAAAATAAACTTCCACTTTATTTAAACCATTTTTTTCAGTCTTCTGTGTCCATCAGTTGAAAGCGATCTCTGAGAGACAGCACAAGACTTTTTATCACGATCTCTATGACAAGCATTTTGGTATTTTTCTCTTCGTGAGGACTGGCATTTATATCTGCTCTCACTGCAAGCCACTCTCTCTGTGACAGGGAGAAAACATCTCAGTAATCCAGTTTGCCCCACATAGTGGACTCTATCATAAATTTATGAGGAACACAAGAAGAAAGATATTGTAAAGGCATACAAAGAAATCAAATAGAAGAATATTTTGAGCACTTTTACTCCAATTTTAATAGAACCGGAAAATGTTCCCTTTATCTTGAAAAAAATCTGTTTTCAAAATGTGGTCATCTCAGTTTCTTATATAGTAAATCTCTACTCCGCAGCATTTTATCCAGGATTCGGATAATCTGTTATTTGTCTGAAAGACTGTCTTATAAGGAATTCTCTTCACTCTCTTGGTTCATTTTTCACTTTCCCGTTTTATTCCACCCAATACTTACATGATCGTGGAATTACTTAAACAGACTGTAACTTCCTCGGATTTATGCTGAGGATTATGGAGGGATCTGTAAGAAAACACACAGACAAAAAAACTCCCTCTTCATTTTCAAGATGTCATGAATCTCTACTGTAAGTCTGATATGGTACTTCATAAATCAAGATAGTAAATAATCTTGAAAATTTGATTTTTTGGTCTATTTTTCCAAGTTAGGAATGATAAAGAATTCTGCATTTTGTACAGAAAGAATCAACTGCTGAAATACAGGTTAGAAGAAGAACAAACTGAGAACAGTTCAAGAAGACAAGTAACTCTCTCTTCCACCGAATGAACAAAACAAACAAAACAGCAAACGAGCACGAAGCTAAAAACTCAAAGCAGACGTGGTGTTTGACAATGAGTGTTGTGTTGAAAATGTGGATTTGACAGCTAAATGAAAGCAGTGATGATAATAAGGACTCATATTTACTGACCTCCGGGCTTGACACTTTCTGTACTAACTTTATGTATCGCCCATTTAATAACAGACACTAACAATGTCACTGTATCCTGTGCTCGTCAATCTATATCCAGTGAATAATGTGGAATAATAGGTGGTAGTTTTAAAAGTCCAAACAACCTACTTCCCGAGGAAGAAAGACTGGGATGAGGAGAGGTCCGAAATCAGGGCGGGTTAGATCATGTGAATGAACTGAGAGCCTACAGAGCATTCACAACTAGTGTGGCCAGATCACAACCCAATTCTTCTTCATCCAGTAAGAGCAGCTGATCTTGAAGTAACCACTGACTCCATCAACTTCAAACATCTCCGAGACGTGCAAATCGTCACGGTCACTTTATTTTGGAAAGTGTTACCTTGACACTGGCCCAAGTAACCATAGTTATTTTCTAAAAATGGCAATCATAGCTCTCTATAAGTAGTTCCAGGCAGAATATATAGCCTAGACTTTTCAAAATATACCATAGAAGATCTCTTTAGACTTCCTGGCTTACAGACTGGGACTATGAATGACCGCACAAAGAACTCATATTGACTTTTTTGATTCATTGGGAAAATTGTCTCTTCATGACTAACGTGTTTACAAAGGCATAGATAGATTGGGACCCTTTGTCTTGGCTGCACCTGTTGACATTGATCAATAAGCTGTTTCAGCACTGGACTCCATAAAAGATCTACACTTTCTTTCCACTGGAAAACATTCTTTGAAATCTACACAA
>PVKM010034887.1:0-15380 GCA_004027735.1 Carollia perspicillata
TTTTTAAAAACATTTGTGCTACTTTATTATAAACACTATAGAGTTAAAACTGTATCTCTCTTATTTCAGTTAGAATTCTTCACTGGACCTAGGTTCTCTCCAGCAGTTGTCTCTTCTCCTGGCAGGGTTTGAAGATGCCAGGGAGCAAAGTGGGAGAGCAGCCGCTCTAGGAAAGACCAGGTCACTGGGGTAGCTTTGGCGGGGTTGTCGAGGGGTCTGAGCAGTGGATGTCAGCTTGTTTCCCTGGACCTCTGCTCTGAGTCATATATGCCATCTGGTGGCCTGTAGTAAATCCCAAAGAGTGGGTATGATCTGGAAGTAAGAACCTATCTATACAGCTGTTAAGACAGTATTTTGAATGCCTTGAGGATGCTGGACTACCTGGAGCTTGTGTAAGAATCGGGCAAAGTTGTTTAGATTAGAGGACTTAAAATTTACATCAGCCCCAACCAAATAGAGAGATGATAATGCAAAAACAGTAAAATATTATTAGTAGAGTCCAGGTGTTAGGTATGTTTAGGTATGTGGGTGATCACTATTAAATTCTCTACATCTTTGGTTATGTTTGAAATTTCTCGTAATAAAATGTTGGGGAAATTAAAATGTGTAGAAAAGGACTTTAACTGTTCAAAGTAAATTTGAATTTCCCTGAAAGACTTCTGATTGTCATTGCTAGATTGTTGTTCTAAAAAATATGTATCAATGATCTGAATAATAGTTTCATGCAAGATTCTACAATGATTTATAGTTGGTACAAATTTCATAGAATACAGATTTGATAAACATAGGTAAGCAAAAAGAGTTTTTATATCAGCCCTTTTTAAAGTAGTAGGTAAGCAAAAAGAGTTCTTATATCAGCCCTTTTCAAAGTAGTTATGTGTTAATTTTGAATACAGAAACAAAGTAGTAAATATATACAAGTGAAAATGTAAAAACACGTAACAGGAGGCAATTCAAAAGTAACATGTCCTTTATTCAACTAGTTTACACTAGAGAACGCTGCCCTAGTCTTTTAAGCTTAACCAAACTATCCCACCCTCAGTTTATAAATCTGCTTTAAAGAAACAGTTACTGAATTACCTTCTACAAGTAAACTGTTCTTTTAGGAAGAAGCAGAAGAGAAATTGAGAAAGCAAAAAGAGTTGAAGCAAAATTTTATAGAACAAATGGCCTTGAAGGAACTGGTACAACAGGCTGCAAAGGAGGAAGAGGAGATCTTTAGAAAGGCTATGTTGGCTAAACTCGCCGAGGATGACCGCATAGAATTAATGAATGCTCAGAAGCAAAGAATGAAGCAACTGGAACACAAGAGGGCTGTGGAAAAACTTATTGAAGAGCGCCGCCAACAGTTCCTTGCAGACAAAGTAAGGAGAAGTTTGGTTTGGTTTGGTTTGGTTTTTGCCATTACCATTTAACGGCCATCAGTTTGTGCATTCATCCACTGAACAGTTAACTGAGAACCTTTTATGTGGCAGGTGATGTTATATATTAATCATATATACAACTTTTTTCTTTCTGGTTTCCATGACTTTGACAAGGAGTGGTTTGAAGAAATAGTGACCCCAGTAAATAATCTCAAAGGAAAGCTTTGCATTAATACTACTTTAAAATAATTCTTGGCAGGGACTCATTATTTCAACAGTCTGCCTTGCAGCATCCCTCCCTGCACAACAGGATTTGTTGGATACATTTCCTTAAGAGTTCTTTTAAGCCCTAGAAACTTTTTAAAGCTAGTCATCTCTTGACTCACGCGGCACAGAATTCTGGTGTGGTTGGGTATTCAGAACTTGTTCCTGAGAAATTTCTCCCTGTAGAATTCTTGCTGCTACTCTTGGGCTTCATACTGGCTTTTAAAAATTTAATATGTGGAAAGACAGGGTCCAGCAGAAGCAACGCCATGGAGTGTGGTTGGTAGGGAACGTGAGGGTCTCGCACGAGATGGGCAGCAGTTTGAATATTCCACCTAAAATGTCATGTGGTGTGCTTGAGTGTGATATCATGTTACAGAATGACACGCTTATGATTCTGCAATAAAAGAGTTTGTAGTAAAAAGGAGCGTTATTTGTGCCAGACCCTGTATTTCCTTAGCTGTCCCTGTGTGGTCGTGCCCACTTTGTCTCCCACTGTGAGCTGCCGTTAGCACCTGCTGTATGGTAAACATCCCATAAATATTTGTTGAATTAATTAGGAAGTCACTTCTTCGAATATTTTTTTCCTTGGTAACGATACTATCCTGAATATATGTACTTGCCTTCCTAAAATCCCAGTCATAACTGTAGGGTGGGGCAAAAGTAGGTTTACAGTCACATAAAACAGAGTTTACTCTTGTCTTATTGCTATATTTTCCATGCGAACAACTGTAAACCAACTTTTGCCTCACCATGTGCATCATCTAGAATCTTTTCAAGTTCGTATCAATAGAGAGAGTTCATCAATTTTATCTAATTCCCTGCAAGAATAGTTTCGACAATTTTTACGATTAATGGACTGGGCGACAATATTTTCTTTACATTTCCAGCAACGTGAACTGGAAGAATGGCAGCTGCAGCAAAGAAGACAGGGATGTGTGAATGCAATTATTGAAGAAGAAAGACTAAAACTTCTCAAAGAACACGCTACGAACTTACTGGGATATCTCCCTAAAGTAAGTGAGCTTTAACTCAGGGTCGTCCCCCTGACACCTACCAGTGGAGAAAAACCACAGGGTTAGGATTACAGAGGCCCTGGGTTTTGTTCGCTTCTCGCTGTTACCAAGCAGCAGTGGGATTTTGGCCAGTCACTGTCTCCACAATGAGTTAGTCTTGGCACACTTCTAGAATTGTGAGCTAGATTTATTGACTTTAAGGTTTTGAGATTCTTTTCTCCCCTTTCAGTGTATGTGTTCTAAAACTGAACTACCACAAAGCAGTTGTAAAACTTTGTGCACCGAAGCTGCAGGTGCACAGACAGTCTTGTCAGTAACACCAGTAACAGACACATGCTCGAGCTGAGTCTGGGGCAGATCTGCTCTGCAACAGAGGGTGGTGTTCTAGCTAGGTTCTAGGTAACCTCAGTTTTTCTTAATAGTTCATGTTTTAATGTGTTTTTTCCATTACTATTCATTGCCCCCTCCCAGCAATCACCACACTTGTCTGTGTACATGAGTTCCTTTTTTTTAAATTTTTTTTCAAGATTATATTTATTTATCTTTAGAGGGGAAGGGAAGGAGAGAGAGAGAGAAATATCAATGTATGGTTGCCTCTCGAGCATCCCCTGCTGGGAACTGGCCTGCATCACAGGCATGTGACTGGGAATCAAACCATGGTGGTTTGGTTCGCAGGCCCGCGCTCAGTCCACTGAGCTACACCAGCCAGGGCAGTTCCTTTTCTTTTTTGCTCAGTCCCTCCACTCAATCCCAGAGCTGTCAGCCTGCTCTCTGAGTTTGTCTCTATTGTGCTTGTTAGTTCAGTTTGTTTACTAGATTCTACATATGAGTGAGATCGTATGGTATTTGTCTTTCTCTGACTGGCTTATTTCACTTAGCATAATGCTTTCCAGGTCCATCCATACTGTTGCAAAGGGTAAAATTTTCCTCTTTTTGACAGTCAAATAATATTCCATTAGGTAAATGCACCATAGCTGTTTTATCAACAATATTAGCAAGCCGAATACAGCAATACATCAAAAAGATCATACACTCTGATCAAGTGGGTAACCTTGGTTTTTAAATGTATGTCTAGAAGATAGCAAATTTTCAAGTACAGCTGAGATACACTGTGACTAAGTTTATAAACTGAGTTTCATAGGCCACAAACATCTAGACTCATGTAAATAAAATTTCTGCCCTTCAAATACAGAAATTGTGCTATTTGATATTTTATTCAGTTGGAAGAATAAAGTGCATATTTTATGTTTAGTCCAGTGCAAAGGAAGGAAGGAGAGAAAGAAACATATAAGTATCGCCTACCCCTAGGACTTTATAGTCTAATTGTTTAGACAGTATTAATGAATACAAAATGATGTATTAATGACAAAAGCCATATGGAGTTGATAAACTCCATGAAACAGACATAAATTCTGGGAGAGTCCTGGGGTTTAGATACTGTTGTGGGGATATAGTTGTGGAGATGGGGAGATAGCCTAAAATGACTTCGATCCTTTAGGTCTGAATGGCCCCAAGTGACCTAAATTATTTATTCTTTAATTATAAGTAAATATTTAAGTTTAATTTTGTTTTAAAGAGCCTCTTACTGTAAGGGAAAGCAAAAACAAGTAAAGAATTTCAAAGGGCTTGCTTAAGCGGCAAACCTGGATTCTTTCCATCAAGTTTGAATGTTTGCTCATTAGCTGTAGCAAGAGCCAGTCCCAGGCATGAATCTGGCCAAGCTCAGACTCTACAACCTGAGCCCTCGTACTTATCATAGGGCTGTTTCAAGACAAGGGAAGCCTGCAGTGTAGATTAAACTCCTTCTTGTTCAGCCAGTCCTAGTATAGTACTTGTCACAGGCATCTTCTGCTTTTACTACTGCAAGTTCCAGCACTGGAACTGATGAACCAGGAGGTCAGGTCAGTCTAGAAATATTTAGTATGTTTATCAGATAATGATATTTTTCATAAATCTGTTAAATAGAGTTCATTATCTTGGAAATAACATTCCAAATTCCATGCCTATATATTTGCTAGTTGTACAAACATTCAGGGAAATATTCTGGCATTTAAAGTAACCCATAAAATATTTTTCTTATAGGGTGTATTCAAAAAAGAGGATGATATTGAAATGCTTGGTGAAGAGTTTAGGAAAGCATATCAGAAAAGGAGTGAAGAAAAGTGATATCAAGATTTGGTAAAACCTGGTTCTTTCGTATGTTACCACTAGATGTCAGTGTGACTTTTGTTTTAGTGATAGTAGGACTCTATTGTCTACTTGAATTTTCTAAAACATCTGTTAACATTTGTAAATGGTTCTCTAAAAGAAAACATTTTTCATTTCTTACAAAAATTAAAATTACTGAATACTTTTAACTGCAAAATTATTTGGTCAAATTGTTTTTATACTAAAATTTGAAGATCTGAGTTCTATACCACCACATTACAACATTTTTAAAATATATATATAAAATGTTGTAATATGATATATGAGATATATAAAACCAAACCCAGGAGATTAATGTTTCTATACTACCGTTCAGAGCTTTTTCTGCATCCCTATTCAGTCCATGCTATATTTGTGTTTAAGAACTTTGCTTCCCTGATTTGGCCAGGGAAAATAAGTACTTAGAGTTAATTTGAGTTTAAAACATCTTTTCCTGAGCATGCAACGTCATGGGGAGCAGACAGCCATGCTCAAGCCAAAGGGACACGACTCGGCAGAAGCCAACCCTGACGTCAGACTTCCAGGCTCCAGAACTGTAAGACAATGTCTGTGGATTAACACACCAAGGGGTCTGTGGTATTAGGCAACTAAGACAATGTTAAGTCTATATTGTTGAGAAACATTAATTTTTAATGTAAATATTTTTAGATGTATCTTTTTTAAAAAGCATTTTTTCCTTTCTACTATAAGGGAGGAGAAATGTAAAGGGTGAGGAATTTCAACCCTATTACCTAATGTGCCTAAGTTGTCTATCAGAGAAATTAAGTTATTAGCTCATTTATAACCTAGAGCTAAATCTCCAGAACATATTTTCTACTCAAGTGCAGTGGAGAAAGGTCACAAGAAAGACAGCAGAATCAAAAGTTAAATTCCTATTTCTTTATTTTTTAAATATAACTTTTCCCAATAATTATATCAATTTTGTATTCCCCCAAACGGAATTCCTTAGAATTACTTTGATTTCATTATCAAGCATCTTCATTACTTATTAGGAGTAAAAATCCAAACTATTACAGCTTAAATGAAATGTGCATCTATCACACACTGTTGGTTAGACTAACGAAAGTAGCCCACTCAAGAATTTCCCCATTCGAGCGCCTTCATAAACTCCTCTTCAGTGAAAGACAGCATCCTGGCAGCTTCAATATGCATCTGCGCTTAAAAAAATCAACATTGTCTAATTTAGTATTAAAAATAAGCCACACAACAACAAGTCTGTAAGTGTGTATGATATGCTGTCTACTTACAAGCCCTGCTGTCGGCGTGTGCACTCTAACTCCAGCCCACATACCTGAAACATAACTACACTCAAGGGCCAGCCTATGAACGTCTCTCTGTCCAGCAGGTACCAACCTACTGCTGAGAGACAGTTCAGTAACCTTTTCAAACAGGAAAAGGGGCAGAACCACAAATTCCTACCTTCCCACTACCAGGGAACTCACGTACAGGACTGAGCAGTCGTGGCTCAGAATCAGTTTTCACTCTAAGATTTCAAGAGGCAGACCAGCCCCCTAAATGACGTTCTTTCTTACATGCAGTATGTTCTGCAGTTGGGGGTGCACACACTGCACTTGCCAGTCCTGGTTACCACATTCCTACTTCCCTGAATGACACGGTAGATATAAATCTTATATGAATTTTATGTTTAGTGCATTTTATATAGATAAAACTTCGTGCCTAAGCATGTCAACACAAACACCTAAAGGATACTCACCTTCTGCCTTTTTAAAACATCAATTAATTTTAATTGTTTCTTGAAGCCGATCATTAATTCTCCTTTCTGTTTTTCTAGTTTCCTGTTTTCTAATTTTAATGCTTCGATTTTTTTGTGGTCTTCATTTGCTATATCCTGAAAAGAAAAATCCCATATATTTATTGCAGTCTTTTAATTTAAAAAAGTCATCACGTCATTAATAAAAACTATACTGTAACTTTGGTAACTTTTAATGATGCTCAAGTCTCTCACATTTTAAAGTAACAACTCAGTTCTAATCCCAGTAACAGCAAATAGCTTGTATTGGACCAACTCTCCATATAGTAGCAAAAATAAACTCTGGACACAGTTTTAAAAACAGGCGAGATGTAGGTGAGTAATCAATAGTAAGCAGAAAGCAGAGGCGATGCGATCCTTGAAAAAAATGGAAGCATGCTGGTTGAGAGCACTTTCCAGTTCATGGGTTCACAGTGGGTACTCCTCAGGTCAAAAGTAACAGTCTTACTGGGCTGAGGAGTGAGACAGCAGGGCTGCCAGGGTGGTAGACATTTCCAGGTGGGAAGTCCTGCAGAGCAGGGAGGCCTCCATGTCTACATCTCTCTTTCCCTCAAATCCTTGGCAGACCCCTGAATGGGGATGTACAGGATGCGAGTACTAGGAATCCATGAAAAGCAGCAGCTGTGGTGTGAAGAGCTGAGTTAGAGAATTCAACAACTGCCCGTGACAAGGGGGACTGAGTTTGTAATCTCGGTAAAAATGAACTGGATGAACTCTGAAGCAATTTGGACAATGCAGGAAAAGCATCAGTGAACTTCCAGAGACAGATCAGAAGTAATTACTGTATAAGATCTCCCTGTACTTAATAAAGTCCTTACAATCATTGATAGTTTCTCTGACGTTAAGCAAAATAATGTATAATGAAACCAATTTCATTGTAGGCCAATCGATATAAGTTCCTATGGCATGTCATCAACATTATAACAAAACAACATTGAATGAAATGACATTACTTGAGGATCTGCTCTACTTGGCAAAAAATTAGTCTTTCATGCAAAAAGAAAATGATACTAGAAGGATATCTGAATCTACAGACACAAAGAAAATAAGAGTACCAGAAATAGTAACTTGGTAAATATTAGACTTAAAAAAATTCTTTAAAAGATAATTGGGAATGATGTCAGCAAAATGGCAGAGTACAAAGCTCCAGGCCCTTATTTGTTGGGAATCGCCCTGCCTGGTTTCAGAAGCTGTAACCCGCCCCCATGGCTGAGGCTGAGTGAGAGACCTGGAGACCCTAAGCCACTAAGGAGACAAAGCTTATCTCCCTGGTAGGAGCACCATCTCTGCCCCCTTTACTTCACCCTGCCTGGCTCCCAGTGCAAGACTAGTTAGCCAATGATGGGTAAGATTCCTCAAGGGAGAGATGACCTAAGACAGGCGTGGTCATGAGAGGGCCTTCAGGGAAGGACTTGGGGGGCTGTAGAAAAAGGGGGTGATGGGCCCTCAGCTTTGACATAGCCTGAGTCCTCATCCTGTCTGCAAGAAGTCTCCTAATCTCTTGACTGCCTTACTTCCCCTGCCTGACTTAAGCCTGAAACAATGACAGAGGGCAGTGTAGCTCTGGGCAGGAATGGGCAGTTCCCCAGGTCAATCAGGCCTAAGAGAGAATGCATAAAATCCTGTGAAATCTGCTTTGCTAAGAATGCTCTCAGTTTTCTGATAAGGGTCCAAGTATGAAATGAGTTTGTTTCCCAAAGTTTTATAGCCCTTTAGCTAATTGACCCTGACTCAGAATAAGCCCTCATAGTTCTTTGTATGTTATCTATTGTTTGATCCTTACTGCCTGACAATGATTGATGAGCTTTACCTGTATTCCTGTGCAAACTGAACCCAATAAAAGCCCATTGAGGAAAAGGCTCTTGGCCCATCTCCTCTGAAAGATAGACCACCTTTCCACCCCACGCAGATCATGTCTTGGTAGACTTATTCTCATGTGGGGAGGGGGGGCCTGTGGGCGGAGAACCCCCCCCCCCGCCCCACTTATTCCTCCAAGGGACACCATGGAAGTACTGAATATACAGTATGCAGATCAGTGCAGCATTGTGAGAACTCTAGAAGCCAACTAAGCAGCAGCAGCAACCAAGCAAGAACCACATTCAAAATAGTAGAAAATTTCACTGCATTTATGCTCACCCTTTCACCTCACCCTCTTGGGCATAATGGAAAGTTGCTCAACTCCCAGCTCCTCCCTTGGGATGGAAAGAAAAGAGCACAACTTGGTTGTGATGTTCTGACTTGTACAGGGTTGCCTGAGGGACTGTTTTCTGCCTCACTTGATGGAATGGTGGCATAGCTTGAATATCAACTTGGAGGCTGCTGAGAGCAGTGGTGGGGACTGCTCAACATGAGGGTTGCAGGGGATCTACAGAACCAGAGGTGCCAAGGGGCAGAAGATTATGGGCCTGAGGAGAAGCCGGGCCGAGACTCAGGAAATTAAGACATTTAAAAGAGACAAAAACCCTTTAAGACATATAGAAAAAACTGAAGTGGCAACAGGAAGTTCTTCCCTATTAGTAATAACTTGAATTATAAATGGATTAAAAGCAGGACCAACTATATGCTGTTTACAGAGATTAACTTTCAATCTAAGTACACACATAGATTGAAAATGAAAGAATGGAAAAAGATATCCCATGCAAATAGTAACCAATGGAAATAGTAAACAAAAGAACAGGTGTGGCTCTGATATCAGACAAAAGAAAGTAAAAAACAGACAAAGAAGGAAATTATATAATGATAAAAGTGTTAATTCACTAAGAAGCTATAACTATTATAAATATATATGCACAAACATCAGAGCTAAGTTTATAAAGCAAACATCAACAGAATGGGTAGGAGAAATAGCCCTATAATAACAGTAGGAGACTTCAATATCCAACTTCCAATAATGGACAGAACAATCTGAAGATTAAGGGAATAGTAATTAAACATTATAAGCACCTGGACCTAACAGACACATTCAGAACATTCCCCCAACCTTTTTCTCAAGTACACAGCACCCTCTAGAATAGATCATATTAGGCCACTAAACAAATCTTAGGAAATTTTAAAAGACTGAAATCATACAAAGTCTCTTTCCTGCTCACAATGTAAATTTCACTGCATTCCTGTTCACAAATAGAAGTCAATAGCAGAAGGAAAACAAACATCCACAAATAGGTGAGAATTAAACAACATAAACAACAAATGGGTCAAAGAAGAAATCACAGGGAAATTTAGAAAATGTATTGAGGCAAATTATAATGAAACCACAACAGACAAAAACGTGTGGCTTCCCGTGAAGGTAGTTCTACAGGGAGAAATTTATAGGTGTCAATGCGTACATTAAAAAGAAGAAAGACTGCAAGTCAACAACTTTACAGCTTAAGTAACTAGAAAAAGAACTAAACCTAAAATCAGTTGAAGACAGGAAATAATAAAAATTAATGCAGAGTTAATGAATGCATGGTAGAAAAACAGTATAGAAAAATAAATGAAGTTGCTTCTTTGGGGAAAAAAAATCAATGAAATTGATAAACCTTTACCTAGACTAAGAAAAAAAATAAGGCTCAAATAACCATTATCAGAAATAAAAGAGGGGACATTATAACTGATACCCCAGAAATATAAAGGATCATAAGAGAATACTATGAACACCAACAAATTGTATAATCTAGACAAAATGGATCAATTAAACTCACAACCTACCAAAACTGAATGATGAAGATACAGGAAATGTGAACAGACCTCTAACTAGTAAGGAGATTGAAACAGAATTAAAAACCTCCCAACAAAGAAAGCTTAGTATCAGATGGCTTTACTTGTGAATTCTATCAAACATCTAAAGAGGAATTAACACCAATTGTCATTAAATTCTTCCAAAAAATGGAAGAGAACAAAACAATTCCAAATGCATTTTATGAAGCCAGCATTATTAATCTGGTACCAAAGCCAAAGACACTACAATAAAGTTAAAGAACAATATCCCTGATGAATATTGATGCAAGAATCTTCAACCAAATAACAGCACACTGAATTGCATAGCACAGGAAAAAGATTATACACCAGGTGGAATTTATTGCTGGATTTGGAAGGATGAGTCATCATGTGAAAATGAATGCAACACACCACATTAACAGAATGAAGGAAAATAATCACATGCTCACCTCAATAGGCACAGAAAAAGCATTTCAAAAATTTCAACATCTGTTCATGACAAACACTCTCTAACAAATTAGGTTTAGAAAGAACATACCTCAACATAATAGACAAGTCTACAGCTAACATCACACTCAGTGGTGAAAGGCTGAAAGCTTTTCCTCTAAGATCAGGAACAAGACAAGGGTGCACACTAACCACTCCTACTCAACATACTACCAGAAGTCCTGGCCAGAGCAACTGGGCAAGAAAAATGAATAAAAGGTATCAGAATTGGAAAGGAAGAAGTAAAGTTGTATTTGCTGACAACATGATTTTATATGGAGAAAATTCTGAAGACTCCATGAAAAAACTGCTAGATCTAATCAACAAATTAAAATTATAGGATCCAAAATTAACATTCAACAATTGATAGTATTTCTATACACTAATAAATTACCTATAACATAAATAAAACAATCCCTTGTATAATTGCATCAAAAAGAATAAAATACTTAGGAATAAATTTAACCAAGGAGATAAAAGATCTGTATACTGAAAATTATAAGACAATGATGAAAGTTATTAAAGACACAAATAAATAGAAAAGAATCCTGTGTTCATGACTGGGAAGAACTAATATTGTTAAAATGCCCATACAACCAAAGCCATCTATAAATTCAATGCAAACCTCTATCAAGATTCCAATGGAATTTTTTACAGATACAGAACAAAACAATCCTAAAATTTATATGGAACCACAAATACCAAAGAGACAAAGCAATCCTGATAAAGAAAAACAAATGGGAGGCATCACACTTCCTGATTTCAAACTACATATAAAACCATAAAACCATAGAAATCAAAATAGTATGATACTACATAACAACAGAAACATAAACCAATGAATAGCACAGAATTGAGAGCCTAGAAGCAAACCCATGCAAATTAGGTCAACTAATATTTGACAAGAGAGCCAATAATATGCAATGGGGAAACTCGTCAATATATGGTTATCCAACTGGAAAAGTTGGATATTCACATGTAAAAGAACAAAACTAGACTCCTATCTTATACCACACACAAAAATTAACCCAAAATGGATTCAGACTTAAATCTAAGGCCAAAATCCATGAAACTCCTAGAAAAACCCTTGATAGTAAATAGTAATATATATCAAAATGTCATCCCACTGTGTCTAAATCAATCACCCATAATGCAGTCCTGCGGTCAGATGTTTGTCTTGAACACATCTAAGTTGCTTAGATAGAGTTGATGGTTTTATACTGAATTGTTCACATACCAAGGCATTACTTGAATTTGCAAAATGGCTGACTAGAATTAGGAGACTCATCTGTTGTCATGGAAACAAGTTTTCTACTTCTCTAATGTGTGTGCTAAAATAGAGATCAAATCTACAACCAGAATTAGCAAATCATGACATAATCAGTTATTCCATTTCATTTTATTCAGACTCCCTTTAAAGTGCACCAAATTGGAAATAATATTCTAATAACATGCTAATTACTGGCAACTTTGTAAAGACTTCCTAATTTGTTCATTTAATAACTTCTATTAATAAACCCCCATCATAATGCCACCATTGATGGCTCTTAAATATGAACATAGTAAGATTATACAGTATAAACTATCTCACAGAAGATAGAAGATTTCAAAATTCTGTATTCATTGCAACATATTTGCCTCTGTTAAAGATGGAGAACTTAACCAAGATCAGTTTTGTTCAATGTCGTCTTATGCTATTAATTTAATCTCAAACATCATTTTGTGTATGTAATGAGGGTGGCTATTAATTTCATCCTCCAAGCCACTGTTATTAAATATTGTCCTAAGGGAGAGATGGCAATGGAGCATCACTTTCAGTTTGACAGAGAACCAAAAACTAATAGGAATATTTATAATGTAAAAAATGTTTTCACACACATTGATATTTGCGCCTTCATTTATTCAACAGACAGTCATTAGCTAGATACTGGGAATACAGTGGTGAGTCTCACAACAGCTCTACAATAGTGGTTATCAAAATGTTATCTCAGATCCAGTGACATCAGTATCACCTGGGAACTTCTTAAAACTCCACATTCTCAGGCTGCAACCCAGACCTAAGAAAGCAGAAACTCTGGAGAAGGGGGCCCAGCAATCTATGTTTTAACAAGCCCTCCAGATGAACCACTGACCTATAAAATAGCCCTTTGTATTACATAAGGTCTGTTCAGAAGGTGTCCAGCCATGTAATATAAAAAACAGAGACATTTATTAAGAAGATAACAAGATATGAGAGACACTGTACACAGGACAATGATGCCTCAGTCCTCTTCAAAGTAGGCTCCTTGGTACCTCAGAGTTCTCCCAATCACCATCAGCTGCACTGTTGTATTTTCCTGAATCTCATCGCCAGTCTGAAATCTCTTCCCTTTCAAAGGTGATTTTAGTTTGGGGAAAAGTCAGAAGTCACTGGGCGCCAAATCTGTGCTGTATGGGGGCTGAGTCAACTGGGTGATTTGATGTTCTGCAAAAAAAACTCTGCATGAAATGTGATGCATGAGCAGGTGTACTGTCATGATGAAGCTGCCAATCATTCACTGCCCATAGCTTCTGAATCATCTGAATAGCTTCCCCCGGAGGAATGTTCAGTCTTAATGCAAAATGTGATGCAGATTCATTGCTCTACTCGCTCAGTCATTTTGAATATGGTGGCCATACAGTACACATATTCACTCAACAGTGTCTACCACCCCCACTGACTAGTACAGTGAAATAGTCATTGTTCATGCGTGTGCACTCCAGTCCACTCTCCTTGGCTGCCAGGTTACATTAATGTCAAAATGTCACAAACCATTCTTGCTATATTAACAATGGCTGGACTTTTTCTGGACAGACCTCATGTTAGAAAATTGAGGCTCAAGGAAGAATAAAACAAACTCAAGATACAAAAGACTTTCTCCCACCATTTACTTCTCCCACCATCCTAAGATTACAAAAGTGTGAGTTCCAGCCAAGATGGAGGCATAGGTAGAAACCCTTTGCTTCCTTGCACAACCAAAAGGAGAATAGAGGACAACAACCAATCTAAAATCAATAAACAGCCAGAAGCACCAGAAAATCTAACTGCATGGAACTCTGACAACCAAGGAATTAAAGAAAAAAAATCAACCAGAACAACCAGACCTTTAAGGCTGCAGACCATGAAGGCTGGGCCAGCTCAGAAAAACCGAGGCGAGGTGGTAGACTGTGTGGGCGGGGCTGACTTAAGGGGAAACTTAGACTCTGAGTTCACTGTGGACTATGGAGGTTGCCATGGTGGGAGAAACTCCCAGTCTCACATGAGAGAGTCAATTGAAAAGTGTGCTAGAGATGAGCAGGCAAGCCCCACTTTTCCCTCTCTGGCCCCTCCTCAACAGGCAGCACCTCAGCACAGCAAGGAGGGTCACCCTGCCCAGGTGAATACCTAAGGCTCCACCCCCTTACAACTTATCAGGTGTGCCAAGACAAAGAAATAGGGCCCAAATGAAAGAACAGGGCTAAATTCCAGAAAGAGAACTAAGTGATGAGGTCATAGCCAACTTATCTGATGGAAAATTTAAAGCCCTGGTAATCAAAATGCTCAGATCTGATTAAGCTTAGTTGAAAAGTGAAAAAAACAAATGAAAGATATCCCAAATGAAATAAAGTAAAATATTCAGGGAACCAACAGTGACAGGAGGGAAACCAGGACTCAACACAACAATTTGGAACAAAAGGAAGAAAGAAACATCCAACTGGAACAGAATGAAGAAACAGGAATCCAAAAGTATGAAGAGAGGCTGAGGACTCTCTGAGACATTCCAATACCCAAATCATAGGGGTGCCAGAGGAAAAGAACAGCAGCAAGAAACTGAAAACTTATTTGAACAAATAATAAAAAAGAACTTCCCCAATCTGGTGAAGGAAATAAGATTCCAGAAAGTCCAGGAAGCCCAGAGAGTTCCAAAGAAGTTGGACCCAAAGAGGAACACACCAAGGTACATCATCATTAAGCTACCCAAGATTAAAGATAAGGAGAGAATCTTAAAAGCAGCAAGAGAAAAAGAGACAGTTACCTACAAAGGAGTTCCCATGAGGCTAACAGCTGATTTCTCAAAAGAAACCTTGCAGACAAAAAGGGACTGGAAAGAAGTATTCCAAGTCATGAAAGGCAACGACCCACATCCAAGATTACTCTATCCAGCAAAGCTATCATTTAGAATAGAAGGGCAAATGAAGTGCTTCCCAGATAAGGTCAAGTTAAATGAGTTCATCATCACCAAGCCCTTATTACATGAAATGTTAAAGGGACTTATCTAAGAAAAAGAAGAGTAAAAATATGAACAGTAAAATGACAAAAAACACAACTATCAACAAATGAACCTCAAAGAACAGAAAAACCATGAAAACAAAAATTAAGCAAACAACTAGAACAGGAACAGAATCAGAGAAATGGACATCACGTGGAGGGATTGTAGTGGGGAGGGGGAAGGGAGGAATAGCAGGGGAAAGGTACAGGGAAGAAGAAGCATAATTAGTAGGCATAAAATAGACGGGGAGAGATAAAAATGGTGTAGGAAACAGAGGATTCAAAGAACTTATATGTACAACCCA
>PVKM010034888.1:0-15385 GCA_004027735.1 Carollia perspicillata
TTCTCGTTCCATTTTCTGTTAGAGAATTTCTGCGAACATGGGGACATCAGAAAGGGGGGGACTTCAAACTGTCCTTCTCAAGAAGCCTGGTGTCCGTCCATCATTCACAAGTATCGGTGCTCAGAGTCTTCAATGGTGGACTAAGGCCATGCCCTCTACTGTTCACTTACTTCTGCTCGCATGAAAGGCCCTGTGGGGAAAGGAAGAAGGTTTAAAACGGATACAGTGGTTTCCGGATGCACCTAAAAACAAAGGGAAGTATCATCCAATGACAGTTTTTTAACGTACATCTTGGTTTAATGGGCCTCTGTCCACCATAGTAATTTTAGCTTAGCAATGACTGAAACGATTTCCGGGGGTACCATCAAAAGTCATAAAATGTAACAAGTTATTTCAGAAGTAGTTTATAGAAAACAGTAATTAGTTGTGCATTTTAACAAGTTGTAAATGTGTATGGCCTATTTCACCTTGTAAAAACACTCGGAACGAAAGGTTTTGTATTGGAAATGGAGATTCCTATTAAAATTTGATGGTTTTTGGCAACAAGGTATTATTGTATGTGTGTGAGTGTGTGTAGGACAGCAGCTTACAACCTGAGGTCACCAAAATTTGAACTTATGACCATTATTTCCAAAAACATATGTCTTGTTCTTCTCTCAATAAATCCTACAGTTCAAACAAAATCAAAGAAACAAAATGTTTAGACAGTTCACCATTCATCTTTGAACTTTATTTCCTCAATTATGCTTCTTATTATAACTAATTTCATTCTTCTTGACTGTACAAATTCATATTCCAAATGCAGTTTCCAATAAATCTCCATCCAAATTTCATGTGCTGCTTGGGGAAAAGGGGCCACGGCATGATGAATTGTATGAATTACAGGGCTTATCAGAGACGAGCCATGTACAGTAACTTCCTTGAGGGATTGGTTAATGCATCGCATCTTTATCACTATATCAGTTCTACTGGCCTTGGAAGGAAAAGTGTCTCCTTACATCCACAGCTTGCTGTTTTCATATTCCAGATTGAGGAACAAATCTGTGGTATGATTTCTCAAAAGTCTGCCTTCTTCTAATTTTAGAAGATTGTAAAAGAAAACAGATAGCCCTTATCTCAGTGGAGGGGTTCTTCCCACCAAGTAACATATCTATGCACATTATACAGAAAACAAAGATAATGGCATTTTGAAAGGTGAAAATGATAGACAGGCTAGCTACGACCTCAGGACCCAAGCGATGACATGATGGTGAATTCCCTGGATTTTATTTCTCTTCATGTATCCAGGAATTGGAGCTGATAAAGCTAGTCGTCCAACACGTGAACAGATGGAGAGGGAGAACATATCCCCAACAAAAGCCTGGTCACTGTAGACAAGTAAACAGAAAAGGAGGATCCTGGAAAGAAAGAAAGAAATTTAGAAAAAGTTTCTCTGTTCATGTCAAACAGCACGGAAAAGTCTATAGCCCTAATCTCCACCCACTCCAGAACAGGTCAGGTAGAGAGAAGGAAATTCATTCTCACTTGGATGGACTGCCACTCCGCCCCCCACCAGGGCGATGTCAGAATGGCCAATTAGAGAGCTCTGACTTTCAGGCCTCTGGGCAGTGATAAAAAACTCATACAACTGAAAATGAACACATGGCAGGAAAGAAAGTCTCAGCAGTGAGATAGAAGATATAAAGAACACTAAATGAGAAATGTGTAACTAAACAGTACAATAATCAAAAGCTCAACAAGAGGGAACAAAAGGAGAATGGAGGGGTCAGAGGAAATAACCAGCACTGTTGAAGATTAACAGGAGAAATTGCCCAATATAAACTACAGGGAGGCTATGGGCTAAATTTTTTTTAAAGATTTTATTTATTTATTTTTAGAGTGGAAGTGAGAAAGAGAAGTAGAGAACCACTGACGTGTGAGAGAAACAGTTATGTGTTGCCTTCAGGCCTGCAACCCAAGCATGTGCCCCAACTTGGAATCGAACTGGCGACATTTTTCGGTTTGCAGGCTAGCACTCAATCCACTGAGCCACACCTGCCAGGGCTCAACATTTGTTTTTAATGGAAAAGAATACAGTCTTTTCAAAGACATGTAGGACTATAGTAAAAGATCGAATGTTCTTGTTATTGGAGTCCAAAAGGAGAGGATAACGAGGGTGGGCTTGAAAAACAACTCAAAGAAATGACATCTGAAACATTCCAAATTTGGCAAAAGATGTAAATTTGTATAATCAAGAGGGTAAGCAAGTCCTGCATAGCACAAGCACAAAGAAATACACACCAAGAAATCCACAGTCAAACTTATGAATGATACAAACAAAGGCACATTGCGAAAGCAACAATAAATACCTAACACCCTACCCGTAAAGGAAAAACAGGACAAATCAAACGACAGAGGGTTTTTCATCAGAAACAATGGAGGCCAGAAGAAAGAGGTAAAACATTTTTTTAGGTGCTAAAAGAAAAGAACTGTAGGCCCAGAGGCCTGTATCCACCAAATATCCTCCAGGAATAAAGGGACAATGACACCAGCAGTTGGGACAACCAAGAGCATTGGACACCAGCAGGAGGACACACACACACACACACACACACACACACACACACACACACACACAAATAAAAGGATGAATGAAAGAAGTTCCCTCAACAGGAAGGAAATAAAAAAAGGAACCCCTGAATATCAGAGAGGAAGAAAGAACTCAATAAGTGAAAATATCTATAAATGCAATAGTTCCAATCCTCTTGACTTCTGAAAATTATTTTTGACAATTGAAGCAAAATCTATCACACTTTCTAAGGTGGCTCTAAATGTATGTGAAGGAAATATTTAAGAAAAATTATATTACAAAGAGAGGAAAGATATAAAAGGAAGGAAGGTTTGCACACTTCATTTAAACGAATAAAATAACGGCACCAGTAGACTGTGAGAAAATGCTTGTGTGTATTTGTGTTTAATGTCATATCTTCAGCAATCACTAAAAACAAGCTATAAAAAGAAATTCATAAACACTATAGAAAAATCAAAATGGACTTCTAAGAGTTGTTCAAGTAACCCATAAGAAAGCAGGAAAAATAAAACAGAAAAATAAAAAAAAAGGCAACCAACAGAATTCACAAATAAAATAGCAGACTTAAGCCTTCTATGTCAATAATTAGAGTAAATGTACCTGGTCTAAATATACCAATAAAAAGACAAAGATTGGCAGGGTGGATAAAAATACAAAACCCGACCATCTGCTGTGTTGAAGAAAGTCACTTCGTATTTATCATAATAAACAGTTTGAAAGTAAAAGAATGAAAAGTGATATATCATCCAAACAGTAATCCAATGAACATAAAAGCGAGTGTATTAATGTCTAATAAAGTGGACTTCAAAGCAAAGGAAATTACCTGAGACAGAGACACGATACAATGATAAATGGATCAATCCACCAAGAAAACACAGCAATCCTTATTGCGTATGCTGTGGGCAATGGAGCAGCAAACTATGGGAAGCCGAAATGGGTAGACATACAGGCAAAATGAACAAATCCTTAATTACAGTTTGAGATTTCAGTAGCCCCAACCCAACAATCCGTAAAACAACCATACGGGAAAGCAGCAAAGTTGTGAAAGAACGCAACATCCCGAGCCAACGCGATCCGATTGACATTTATGAAATGCAGCTCTCCACAGAACATGCATTTTTATTTTGTTTCTGCAGAACACTCACCGTGATAGACCATGTTATGAGCCATAAAATAAATCATAACACACTCAAAGGAATTGAAATCATGCATTCTATGTTCTTCAATCACAATGGAATCAAACTAGAAGTCCATAATGTGAACGTAACAGAAAGATATCCAAACACTTAGAAACCAAATGGCAAGCCACGAAAGTGTTCCTGTATGAAAGTAGAAGTCTCAAAGGACACTGAAGAAGTACATTAGGTAGAATAAAATTAAACTTCAACAGTAGAACATGTGGGGCACAGTGGAAGCGCTGCTGAGAGGAAGTTTGCGGCACTCAATTCGTACATTAGCAAAGGAGCAAAGTTTCAAATCAACAGTCTCTCTCATACCTTAAGATCGAAGTGAGAAAGAGCAAATAAACCCAAAATCAAAAAGAGAAAGAATATAATGAAGGGACGTTTCAAAATCAATAATATTGAGAACAGAAAGCAATAGAGCAAATCAATGAAACAAAGAGCTGATTATTTGAAAAGTAATTCACAAAATTTCAAATCTCCAACAAATGTGATAAAAAACAAAAAAAGGAAGATACAAATGACTGATGTCTGGGATAACAGGGACTATCACTGCGGATTCTGCAGACCACGCAAATGATAATAAGGAATTCTCTGAGAACCCTATACACCTAAATTGGACAACTTAGATGAAACGAATCAATCAATTTCTAAAAAAGCATAAACTACCATAATTCACTGAATATGATAACTAACTTAAATAGCCTAATATCTATTAATGAAATTAAACCCAAAATTAAAATCTCTTGAAATAGAAATCTCCACACACAGATGGTTTCGCTGGAGAATTTTAACACATCAAAAATTATTAACACCAATTAAGAAAGTAGAAGAAACAATTTCCATTTCAGTTTATGAAGCTGGTGTTACTCTAATAAAAGATACAGACAAACAGAGTACAAAATAAGAAAATCATAGATCAATATCACTCAATATTATATACAGATTGAAAGAAATTACAAACTATTAGAAAATGGGATTCAAAAATATGTGAAAGAATGATACACAATGATCAAGTGGGATTTATTCCTGTGATTAAGTCTAGCTCGGCATTCAAAAATTAAAGAAATCCATGGGCTAAAAAATAGTCGCATGATCATATTTAAAATACGGAAAAACATTCATCAAAATTTAAGACCCATTCATAAGAAAAAAAAATTGCAGAAAAATAGAGGGGGAACTTTGTCATCTTGATAACTAGCATCTGCAAAATCCTGCAACTGACATTACACTTAGTGATGTTCAGAAATCAGGCAAGGATGATTTCTCCAAGCACTCTCATTCAGCTTAGTGCTGGAAATTCTAGTCACTGCAACAAACAAGAAATGGACATACAAGTTTGCTAATCTGAAAGAAAGAAATGGGACTCTATTTGTAGATGACATGACTGTATGCATGGAAAACCCCAAGAAATTTACAAAAGAAATGTAATAGCTATATAAGTAGCTATAGCTTATAGCTATTAGCTATAGTAAGTAAGGTAACTGGATACAAGATTAGCATACAAATATCAATGATATGTCTACAGCAATGAAGATGTATATACAGGAATTAAAGGACAATACTATTTATAATCATTAGTCAAAAATAAAATATTAACTTAGATGTAAATCTAGAAAAACATGTACAGGAATATTTTTGTTGAAAAATTTAAAATGCTAATGAAAGGAAATGCTAAAAAAGACTACATAAGTAAAGTAAATAAGTATACCATGTTAATTGGTCAAAAAACTCAACATAATAAAGATGTCATTTATTTCCAAATTGGTATGTTAAGTGTAAATTTTATCAATATTACAACAAAAATTTTGTAGATATAGCCAATATTATTCAAACAATTAGAACAGCTAAAATCATTTTGAAAAGGAAAAATGAAGCGGGAGGAGTCTACCTAATTTCAGTACTTACTGTGTAACTGTAGCAATCAAGAAGATGTGGTATTGTGTCCTGGAGGGCGTGGTCCAGTGGGCTGGGGCCAGCCTGGGAACCTGGTCTGGGCCCATGCCTTGTTTGCAGGCCATGTGCCCTGTAGGGGGTGTGAGAGAGGCAGCCAATAGATGTTTCACAAATCGCTGTTGCCCTCCCTTTCCTTCTCTTCCTTTCTCTCTAAAAAATAAATAAAATGTTTAAATAATAGACATTGTGGTTTTGTTGGAAGGAGAGACATATAGATAAATGGAAACAGAATAGAGAATCAAGACATAGACCTATACAGATATGACCCTCTGATTGTAACAAAGGTGCGGACACAATGCCGTGGAAGAAAGAGGGACTTTTAAACAAGCGATGCTGGAACAACTGGCCATCGAACCTCAAGGTGACTCTCACCCTTACACCAAAAGTAATTCAAAATGATTATGGACTAACTATAAAAATGTAAACTTTATTTTGAGAAGTAGGATACATTTTTCAGTATCTCGGGCCAGGCCAAGATTTCCGTCTATGTCTCTTAAAGGCCTTGTAACCAAAACATAAAAAGAAGGCTTAAAACTCTGCAGTAAGAGAACCAAGAGCCCAATTTAAAAACGGGTAAAGGATGTGAACAGACATCTCAGGAAATAAAATATATAAATTGCAAATAAGCATATGAATAAATGCTCAACATTAAGTGTCATTAGGGAAAAAAATAAAACAAGATACCACTGCACACCCATTAGCATGGTCATTCTCCAAAAAATGGGCAGCAGCAGACGCTGGCGTGGGTGCAGAGCAGCAGGAATACTCTCTCATTGCTGGTGGAACGCACAATGGCACGGCCCCTTTGGAAGGTTTGCCAAGTTTCTTATGGAGCTAAACAGTCTCACCAGGATATCCTGCAACCAAGCTTCTTGCTGTGTCCCCAAATGTGTTGAAAGATTATGTCCATCCAGAAGCCTGCACACAGATGTTTATAGCTGTTTTATTCATACTTACCCTGAGCTAAAAGCAATCAGATTTTTTTTCAATAGGCAAATGCGTGAATAGACTGTGGGCCATCCATCCAATGCAGTGCTGCTCAATAACAAAAAGAAATGAGCTATCAAGCCACGAAAAGACATGTGGAAACCTTAAATCTATTCTAAGTAAAAGAAACCAGTCTAAAGAGACTAGTGCATGATTCTAACTATATAGAATTTTAGGGAAGGCCAAACTAGAGACAGTAAAAAGGTGATTGGTTGCCAGGAGTTTGGTGGAAGTGGTGGATGAGAAGGTGGAGGACAGGGGGATTTTAGGAGGATGGAGGACGATAACACTATTCTGTATGGTCCTGGATTGATGGATACACGTCATCTTATGTTAGTTAAAACCCATGGACTATACAACGCAAAGAGGGAACCCTAGTGTAAGCTATGGACTTTAGTTAATAAACAATATATCAATATTGGCTCATCAATTTTTAACAAATGTACCACACTGTTCCAAGATATTAGCAATGGGGGAGGAATGGCATGGAAGAGGGGGTGCATGAGAACTCTCATACTATCCACTGAATTTTCCTGTAAACTCCTCTAAATCTTAAATATGGTTAATTAAAATAAAATAGAAGCTGCATCAGTTAACGTTTTGTTCCTGAGAAGCAGTGAGTGAAAGGTGAGCATAGCCGTGTAAATTTTCCACATAGTAAGAACTGGGCTGTGATAAGGAAAAATCAATATTATCTAAGGGAGGAGAGGGAGAAGCTGGATTTTGAAGTAAAGATATTGAACCCTTGTAAGTGGCTCTGTTACTTTGCTAATTTGTAACAAAAGGTAATACAAATGGAGAAGGCCTCTTTATTTCACATATTAAATAACATTAATTAACTTCATTGACTAGCTCATAAACAATGACCTACACAACTGATTTAAGAACTTCATGAAAAAAAAAAAAGACCATATTTTCTGGTTGTGCGATTGAGAGGCTAGAAAACTTGGATGCTAGTCAGTAAATTTAGGGTCTAGCACCATGTTCATCCATGAGGCCTCTTACTTCATGTCACATTTGGGATTATAAAATAAAAGGTTTGTATAGAATTTATGGTTTTCACATGTTTCACCATTAAAGATATTCTTATAAGGCCATGTTTTACTTCTGTCTAGCAGATGAACTATATTTTAAATCAATGTGTATTTTTCTCCATTCTTATTTTGCAAAAGCACGTACATATATCATTCGGAACATTCAGTTACTGTAAAGTAGATAACCAGAGTTTCCATATTGAATTGATATAATTTCTTCCCTCAAATTTGAATGATGCGATTTTATTTATCCGGTGTAACTACATTGAGATTCTCCTCCAGGCTTTTAAAAATACTGATCATTTCTCCTGAGAACTGCATTTATTGTGTTGGATTCTTGTGAAGATTAACGAGCAGTGACGAACCTCGTGAACGGTTGAACACAGTCACTGAAGCCAATGAGAATTTTCAGTGTTGACAATTTTACCCTCCTCCTCCTCATCATGATCATCATCACCATAATCATCATGCCCTCATCTTCATGTATTATTTCCCTTTACTTCTGTTTCATGCACCCTTACAGAACACTTTTCCTGTAACGACGTATATCACTGCTTTGTCTCTGTTGGAAGCTGGTCACCTTTCCTTCCATGTTCAGTTCATGTTTGCTTCTTTACGACTAAGCAAAAAGAGTTGCTGTCTTTGAAAAATCCTGTCCCGCTCCTCTTGAATACCCCCAGCGCGCTCTAAGGTTTCCTTCGCCCTGTCTTTCAGTGGTTTAGTTGAAGAAATATGTGCGAGGACTAACCAGCGGTCACGCATGTGCTAGGACCTGAGGCGGCAGGCGTCTACACTTGGCCGTGCATGTGTTACAAGAGCTCACGGTCCGGTATGACTGTCTCGAGCACTTGATTACTATTTTGGTTCCCAAGTGGTCTGTTCTCGCCACCAGAATCAAAACATTACTTTTTTGTCTCTGTATCTCTCTGTCTTCCTGTACTTACCATTCAGCAGAAGCTCAGAAATGCTTTCTATTGACAAAGGCATGACAGACAGGCTACTTCTGTCTTTCCTTTGTAAATTCACCTTCCCTTAAAGGAGGAGAAAGTACTTTCTTATCTGCAGAGTGGCAGAACGGTCTAGGCCCGTCCTTTATGTATCGGTTCCAGAAAGCAATCTCCTGGGGCCCCTCCCAGGCTGAATGGTTGTCCGTGGCTTCTCACCATGGATGTTTCTGCCATTTGTCTCTATTTCCTCTGTTATTGCTGTTGAACACACAACCTGGATGGAGTTTGCTTCAGCTTAGCAGGGGCGTTTTGTCAAACTTTTGATTAGGAAATGTAGCTTTTACTTCCAGCCTTGCCCTGGCTGATTTTCTCCTCTGTTTTTTCTTCTTGGCTTTTTAAATTAAAGTGCTAGTCCGTGGGGTTGTATCTCTTGCCTGAAGCTGTCATACTGTCCAATGATAACAACACTTATTTACCATCATAAAAAAAGAGAAAATAATACCAGAATGGGAGAATGTTTGACCTGTTAGTGATAGTGTCTTTTCATTACAAAATAATAAACTGTTTAACTGATAGATTCTGCCACAGATTTTACAGTTTACACTCTCATTTCTATATCTTGGCCGTCAGTTCATGTTGCTGAGAGTTCAAGAATAAATGGACATCTTACTCAACACAAAAAGATTAACTCTGATTTAAATGCAAGTTTCATAGTCACCCCTATGTCTATGTATAGGTAAATCTATATTTTTAAAAATAAATCATAAGAAAACAGATGGCAAAATAGATTAGTTTATTTTTAACTGTTTTGTCAAAGCTCTAATATGTTTAAATTGATGTGCATAATTTATGAACCATGCCATTATGTAGAAACTAGTTGTAATTGTAGACTCTCAGGGGGTAAAAAACTAAAGGGATGTCTATTTATAGAAAATAAAATAAAATTCCACCAGTTACATTTCTGTTTCTTCTTTAACTGGAAGCAGAATTGTGTTAGGTATATTTAGAAGTGCTTTAATTGCAAACAAAGTGCCAAAGACTTTTTGACATATAATCATTTGATATCTGCATGCTTCTTTTGTTTGATTTCACATATCACATATTTCTGAAGGCATAAGAACCCACACTGCCAAGACAGGCTTAGAAGACAGAGCAGTACTCCTTACTAGACATCAGGACAGCAACTTCCAACCATTTTCATCTCATGGCACACATAAACGAAGTGCTAAAATTCTGTGGCACACCAAAAATATATTTTTGCCGATCTGATAAAAAATATAAGTATAATTTTGATTTATTTGTACCAGACAGCTATTATTGTGTAGACTGTTGTCATTTTTTAAAATTTGACAATCTAAGGGAAAAGAGGTCTACATAGTCAGGTGTGGCATGTTTGAGAAATTCTCGTGGCACACCAGTGTGCCCCCTGTGGCACACCAAGGATTATAATGTCTAAGAATATATTTCACTTGTGATCATAGATGCACAGAGAGATACTGCTAATAGGATTGATTATGAAGGAAGAAAGCTTGCAAATAACCTGAAGGTTGTTTTTCTGTCCTTCATGAGCCAGGGGAATACATAGAAAGGAACACTTCTATTTGCCTCTGAAAACACCCTCACCTTTGCATTATTGTCTCAACTCTCATCTGAGTTCATAGTGGGTTTACTTAGCAGTAGTTAGTAAGAATACTCAGTAAAACTGTAACAATACAATGGCATACTTAACAAAAGTTAGAGTACTAAGTATTTAGGATTTAAGGTGACAAAACTAGGATGCGTTTGAGAGTAAAAGTTTTAGTATTGATGAGCATTAGTAATTTTGCAGGAACAAAGGCAAAACGTAGAATATTCCTGGGAAGGATAAATAGTCATGGTAGGCTACTGGGGTAGCTAACAGACATAAAAGGCATCTCCAAAATTAGTAATACAGTAGCATTAACAGTGATGATGAAGAGTTATGTAGGTGATGCTTCTTTAATGGGAAAAATTTCAGTTATTTGTCCCAGTACCTAACGTGAGGGAAAAACACCTGGGCAACGTTGTTATTGGTTAAGGATTTGATCTAACAAAAGAATATCCACAAAAAATGACTCTGACCTTGAATGCTGTGTTGTGTATGTGTGTCCCATGAAAACCTGAGCTGGCGGAGACTATATGAACATTATTTCCCCTATTTCAGTAGTAAATTAAGAACTATAGAAACTCATAGCCATTTTTCCTTTTTAAATCATATGCTATCATATTCTCCCCAGGGCAAGACAGAACCACTTCCAGCTAGATTTAAGGAACTTTAATGGGGAATTAGCTAAGAGTAATAGGTGTAAGCCAAATGTCTATTATCATTTCATTGCTGAGATTTGGAATTTAATATGCTAGAAAATTTCTCAAACACATGAAATAGCCAACATTTTCAGAGACAAATGCTTTTTTTACTTCTTTCTGCCTTCCGTGAAAGCTATAGCTGGGACATTCTTTCGATGGTAATTTCCATGCCAGTCTTTACTACTCTAAAAAAGTGCCCCCGGAGTTTTAGCTCTACTTAGGACCAGCTTTCAAATATAATAAAAAATAGTTATGAAATCAGAAACCTCTTAGTGATTCTACTGGCTCACCGCAGGACCACTTGAAAAGTCACTCAATGTGGGGAAGAAATGAAATGCCCAGGGTCCAGAAGGCAGCGTCAAAATGAAATCGAAAGTGTTGGAAATGTCAATTCATCCTTAACCCTTTGTGACATTTCACTGAAAAGATGTATTTGAAGCTCCAAATTGTATTACATAGAATATTGCAACTAACAGAATATATCTCCTAAGAGAGTGACTTGCTAATGATCTGTGGCTATGACCTAGAGGAGGGATGTGCTCACACAAGTGTGCTTAAGCGGAGGGGCATGGCTCTTCCCACTTTGAATCTTGAACTTTGGGGGATGATCTAGTACTGCCTCGTCATTTTCATCACAGAAAGAGATGGTATGGTACATCTTAAATTAAGGCACTATGCTGCCATTTTCAAAAGCCGATCACACGAAAGTGGGGAGAAGACAGAGACCGTGAGTCAGGGCAAATGAGCCTTTCCTTTCACAAACAGACCATTTTAGCACAGTTAGATAAGGAATGCCAGCTGAGTTGATTAAATGAAGAATGAGCGTATCCTATGATATAGTTTATAAGAAATGCACACTAATGATTGGCTGCATTTAAGGCTGCCTATTTGTTCTACCTAGTTCTTAATTTGTTCATTAGTGTTAAATTTCTCATGGAAAATATCTGAAACTTATCTCAGGACTCCATGCTTTCTTATATGTTACCAGAGCAGAAGGAATAAGATGGATTTGGAATCGGAAAACTTTGTGTCTCAGCTTCTACTTGACTGGTTTAGTGGGCAAATCACTAATTTCTCTTAATTTAATTTTTTAAATATATAGAGTAAAAATATCCAGGTCCCAGGAATTTTGCTGCCATTGATTTTTTTTTAAAGCTATTAATAAAGGTATTGTTTTACACTTTGGTCATAATTATGACAGTTAATTCCCACATAACTCCGTAGTAAGTTCATGGCCAGAGAATCTACCGAAGGCACGATGGTCAGTGGTCCCCACCAGGGCTGTCCAGTCCATGGGCCGTGTGCAGCCCGGGACAGCTATGAATGCAGCCCAACACAGAATCATAAATTCACTTACAACATTATGAAAATTTTCTTGTGATTATGTGTCTAAATGTATTCAATGCGTGGCCCAAGGCAACTCTTCTTCCAGTGTGACCCAGAGACGCCAAAAGGCTGGACACCCCGCGACACCATTTAACTTCAAGTACAGCGGTAGATAACGTGAGTTTTCTCGTGATTCCCTTCGGGAGCACAGACTGTTGCTAAGGCAACTCTGGGGAGCTATATTGGCAGAGGTATGTGAGCGATGACTGTGAACTTTCATGGCATATGAGTGTGGCAAATGAAAGTGAGCCTGGAAGAGCTCGCAGGGGAGGCGGAGCATTCAATATCAAGTGTTTCTAAGTTTTTTAGAATAAACAAAAACAAGGTATTTTTTTCTTACAATATTGCTTTAGCACGCAAGACTTTTTCCAACTGCGTTAATGTGTGTCCCCATATTCAGATTATTGTACGCTTGCTAAATTGTGATTGACACTTTTGAGGGGGGGGCTGGAGATTACGTTATAATAGAGATAGGATTCTGAGATAATGCAGTTTAACTAATGGGTTTATTATGTACTATAAATATACTTTCTAAGAGGGAAAAATGAAATCTGTAGCTATTAGTACCAACCAGACAGAAGTTACTGTGAGATGAAAATCAAATTTGTGAAATATAAATGGTTCAGACCATTGTTAAATGGTTCTTAAGTTTACTAAATATGCAATTTTATGTACAGTTGGATGAAGTAATTGTGTGGTGTACTTTCAAATAAAAACAAAAATATTGAACATTTACCATCGTGTTTATTTTGTAAATTGTTTTTAGAGGATAAGCACATACAATACTTCTTTTCGAAGGTTCATTCAGAATAGGAGATGCAAATATATCACATGTTAAATAACTATATTTAAATAATACAAAGATAGCACAAAGTGTTATCAACTAGGTTGCAAAAATAAATGATATATAAAGCAATATCACACAGAAGAACATCATCTGAACCCAAAAGAGAATTCCGATGTGAATTGCCCCTGACTTACTATATAGCTTTAAATATTTATTGGCTTCAACTGACTGCAAACATGTCCTGATAGGTTTCCAGAGGATCATCAAATTATTTGTAATTATCTGTTAAGCTATTAATCTTTCCCTTGAATTTTGTCTCCTTGAGGGCAAGGATTGCATCTTAACAATTCCTAGTGTTCCAAATTCCTAACCCTGTACTTGACATATAAAAGGCCCTACACAGATGATTTGAAAAACAAATGAACGATCATGTCTCATGCAGGCAGAGAAAAGTGGGTTCTACCATAGCAATCACTAATTGCCTTGGACCAAGACCATGTAATATATGATATCAAATAATGACAAAGTCCTGGGTAATAGGCCTGCTTTGCAAAAGAGAAGCTAGGAGGGCATGCTCAGTGGGGATAGCAGCATGGAGAAGGCAGAGCTCTGAGAAGGCCGGTGCAAGTATCATGGACGGAGGCAGTACTAGACAGCACAGTTCGCCTGACTTCCTATGTGGTTAAGCATTGGTGTTTATTCACAAGCCCTGGGATATCTCTGATTCCTGAAGAGTGGAGATTGTAGAGAATCCTAATATGCTAGATCAGGATCTATGAGTGGGAATGATCTAGAAAACAAACAGATTTCAAGGTCTTCGTGGTAGAACTGACAGTCCTTTGGGGGAGTCAAGTCTGAGTTGAAATGTGTATCACTTCCAGGAGAGCCAAGGGCAGCCCAGCATGTTTGAAAGGGTAGTAGGTTAAGAGTGAGGAGATAGGATTTCTTCATTTGATTCTGCTTTTACCAAGCTGTGTGACTCAGTTTCCTTGCTTGTGGAATGGGAGGCAGTGGGCTCCATTTTTCCATTCAGGTACGTCACAAATTGCCCGATGAGTCTATGAATAAGGTGATTCTTTTGTGTCTGTGTGAGGGAAGGAAGCGAAGTCCATGAGGTGGATGTGTCTTTTCCCCTGGAGATCCTTTCATGTCATCGAACTGTAGCCCGAAAGACCTGTCAGGTGGAAGTGTGATACTTTGGTGAAGAGCATGGATTTTGGAATGAAAAGAATCCAAGTTCTGGGCCCAAATGCTATATCCACTCTTAGTAGCTACCAAGTCTGGAAATTGAAGATAGAGAAACCTGCCTCTGGGGCTGCATAAATTCTCTTCTTCTCTTCTGAGATGACCACTCTTCTCCCATCCTGCATCTCCCTAAGCATCTTCTGACAATGGAGAAAAGCCTAAATTTAATTCTCTTCAAGTACATATGAGAAATACTGCAAAACATGTGGGGTGGGACAGACGCGTTCTTTTCTGGCTAAAATAAGTGACATTAGGAACTCAGAAGATGGGCCTCATTGCTTGGAATGTAGATTTTGGGATTCCCTCACATACTTTAACTTTTTAGGAACTGATGGAGGGAACTGGCAGGGCACAAAAAGCATCCTTTCTGAAGACGCTGGGGGCAACCCGCCCCTCCCCCCAAAATCTGAAACTCAGACAAAAACTCTTCAGATTGTAACCATCACTTTCTTTATTACCAATAGAAAAGTATGGATCCACCTCGCATGGTCCTTTCTCATACACAAAAATAAATTCAAGATGGATAAAAGACTTAAATATAAGCCATGACACCATTAAAATCCTAGAGGAGAACATAGGCAGGAAAATCTCAGATATCTCACGCAGCAACATTTTTACTGATATGTCCCCCAGAGCAAGGGATATAAAGGAAAGAATAAACAAATGGGATCTCATCAAAATAAAAAGCTTCTGAACAGCTAAAGAAAACAGTATTAAAATAAAAAGAGACCCAACAATATGGCAAAACATATTTGCCAATGATACCTCAGACAAGGGTTTAATCTCCAAAATATACAAAGAACTTACATGACTCCACTCCAAGAAGACAAACAACCCAATTAAAAAATGGGCAAAGGACTTGGACAGGCATTTCTCCAAGGAGGAAGAGGATTCAGAGACACATGAAAAGATGCTCAATATCGCTACCCATCAGAGAAATGCAAATTAAAACCACAATGAGATACCAC
>PVKM010034889.1:0-15388 GCA_004027735.1 Carollia perspicillata
ATATCAATCAAATGGCTCCAAACTGATTTGCCTTTAAAGACAGTCAACTATAATATCCAACATTTTCTTTTTGTGGAAGGGCATTGTTTTTTCCATCTTTGTCACATTTAAACATTTTCATACATGCATGCATTCTTTGACACACATATGCACACAGTTACCCACAGCGCATGTATGTGTGAATTAGATGTAAATTGGTGACACTTTAGAAGAATGAACTAGGTCTTTTCCCTGCCTAGCTGCTGTGGCTGGTTGTCATGGAAATGATGCACAAGGTAGACCTTTCAGAAAATGCTAATGTTAATATATCTTCATTGGAGGAGTTCATGTGTTAATCAGAAATGAAAAGAACTATAATAACAAAGCAATGTAAATATCCTAGAGCTAAAAGCTATCTGACTGTACCAAACAAATCCAATTTATCATCTCTTTTGCCCTGACCTTGACTGAACATAACTCTTCCCTGAACTGAGATCAATGAACAGGTAGGCAGTTTGTTAAAATTAATGTGAGATTTCATCTTTAATTATTGTATGCATAGACTCAATTTCTGCTTCATTAAGTACTACATGGGGTCAAGACTGATTTCCACAGTTTTCTGCCTCAGTAGATTACTTCCAAAGTGCTTTTCTGCCTTGGATGCCCTCTAAAAGAATGTTCAACCCTAAATAATAATAACTTGGTTTCCTGAAGCCACAGTTACCTGGAAAATAGATTAAAACAATTCTTACCTTTTCCAACAGTCTTTTTTTGTCATAATATGTTATTTATTCTACACATATAAAAAAGTATATGCTAATTATAGCATATGAAATTTTTAAAGGTGTATTTCTTTAACAATGAAAATCATCCATGAGGTAATTAGGTAGGTATAAACATTAATTTTTTTGCATATGTACCCTTTATTATTTTTACATATGCAATTTAGAATAAAATTTTAATAAAATTTTCATTTTTTATTCTTTTCTACCAAATAACTTACAGAATTAAAAATATTAGAGTTGGAAAGAACATTTCCATCATATCATACAATAAACTGTCCCCATAACATCTTTACTCAGTTTTATAAACTTTTCTCTCACATGTTAGATAGATGCTTGATTAACCTGATCAAAAATAACTTTTATTGGTTACTTTAGTGAAACATTGACTACATCTGATAATGCTGTCTTAAGTGAAATAAAAATATTTATTGATCATTTTGGTTTTTATTGACTACTCACCCCAGTAAAGCTCATAACTTAAGCCAAATAAACTAGTATTTGAGTAACATTTAAATAGTTACAAATATTTCCTACAGAATACTCTTTTTAATTCATTGTTGTTTCAAATGAAGTCTCTTTAAATAGTAAGCAATGGAAAAGTAAATTTACTTAAAATTTTTTATTATTGAAGTTACGGACATGTTTTTAGTGTCTGATCACAGCCTTGTACAGCGGAGCCTTGCTGTTGTGTGGTCCATCCCCACTGAACTACCATCTGTTAGGGAGTAGTTAATGACTGTGGGATTCAACTGCACAGTTAGTAATTACTTCCACTCAAATAAATTTTGTGTGTGGAGAAAGACATATAGACAGTTGGCACCCTTGGGGACAAAACTGTCAACATATTCCAGTTGGGGTTTCCATATAGGAATTGTGGATGTCAGTTGAAAGGTACATGCTCTGACCAGTGTGGTTCAGTTGGTTGGGCGTCATCCTAAAAATTGAAAGGCCGCTGGTCTGATATCCCAGTCAGGGAACTGACTGGGTAGCTGATTTGGTCAAGGTGTGGTCCCAGCTGAAGGCAAAGGCGTGTATGAATGATGTTTCTCTTACATTGATGTTTCTCTCTCTCTCTCTTTTTTTCCCTTCCTTCCCCTCTCTAAAAATTAGTAAATAAAATCTTTTTTAGAAAGTACAAAGTCATGCATTATATGTTTCTCTAGGACAATTGTTCTCTAATCTTATCAAGAGCATTTATTTTAATTTTTATTACCTGGAGATGTTGTTTAAAATAAAGACATGGGTTCTTTTCCCAGCAATTCTGGTTAGTAAGCCCGTAATTGGCATTTTGAACAGCCTGGGTCCTCCCTGTCTCCCCTGGAGTTCTTGTGAAAGTAGTCTATTGGCATCTCATTATATGGAACACTGCTCTAGGGGTTTGATATATTTTACAGAACTCCCTAATCTAAATTACTAACTAGAAATATTTGGGGACACTGAGGTGCAGGGCAGAAAGTAAAGAGTAAAGACAGCTAGTACAATGGGGGATAAATAATTCTGTTGAACTACTAATAATAGCTGCCTTAATCATAGCAGCCTAGTCAAGAAAACAACACGTTCACAAGCTCTTATAATAAGTGAGATGATTGTCACACATACTGGAGGAACCTAAAATTACCCAGCGGGTAGCCAGCCAACCTCATACTTTGTGTTTTCTTTAAAAACCCAAGACTATATTGTTTTTTAAAAAATCCTATTCTTCTAGAAAAGGATAGGTTGAGAGGAATCGGTTAGTCAGTGCATTTTTTAATTTTATTACATTTATAGGGGTGACATCTGTTACCAGAAGTATACAGGTTTCAGGTATACGATTCTAGAATACATCGTCTGCTGTATTGTGTGTTCACCCCCTCAAGTCTCCTTCCTTCACCATTTATCCTCCCTTTACCCTTTTCTGTCTCCCCACCCCGACTTTCCCTCTTGTGATCAACATACTGTTTTCTGTTTCTATGAGTTTTTCTTTGCTTAGTCTCTTTACCTTAGTACCGTGTGACTTCACTTACACATGGACGCTAATGAACAAAATAAACTAACAAACAAAGTAGAAACAGACTCACAGACACAGAGAACAAATGGACTGCTCCTGTCCTGCAGGTGCTTCCGTTTTCATCACTATGAAGTTCTTCTCTACTCTATGGTTATAAAAACTGGCCGAAATATTTTTTCTTAACTATTATGGTTTCATATGTTTGCATTTAAATCTTAAGCTATCTTAATTTTATTTGGGGAATATAGGCCTAATTACATTTTTCTGAGGAGTAAGTCAATTATGACAATATATATTGACAAATATATCCTTTGTGCTAATTGGATGCATGATATTTTTTACATATTAAATTCTTGTCAATATTTGAATCTTTTGTAGCTCCATAGTTTACACCATTGAACTCTTGTTTATCCCCAAATCAGTAGTACATTGCTTAAATATACTGTTGTGAAACATAGATAAATATCTGGCAACTTATACTCTTCACCCTCTTGTTTAAATCTTTCTTAATTATGCTCAAATTGTTATTCATCCATCCAGTTAAATTTCAGAACAGTCATGCTGATTTTAGAGATAAATCGCTTTGGAATTTTGGTTGGGATTTATGATATTGTAACTTATAATATATATAAAATATATTTAGTCATTGTGTCATTCCTATAAGAAACTGGCAAGGTCTTCTAAAACCCTTAGAATTTTCTAAGTGCTGAGAGCGAGAAAAAGTGCCTTCTGTTATGTTAATGGAACCTTTGGAATGCACCTGAGGCTGGGGGTGGGTGTTCAGGAATACCAGTGTTGTGATTAGAAGGCTGGGACTTTGAGTCATTTGCAGAATTTTTCAGGCTTGTGCAGAGTGGAGGAAGAGGAGAAAAAGCAATGAGGCTAGGAGGATATCTAATAAGAAATGTTTGCGTCTGTGGTGTTGATGAGAAGTGGTTGGAAGGGTAATTTATGGGATTTTCCGATGGACTGAAAGTTGCCCCTTAGCTGATGTCCAAGAGTATTCTAGCTCCCCGGGAAAGAGATGAACTCGAGCATCACATCTATGGAAACTTAGCTGATTATAGAAAGCTTCTCTTCCTCATGTGACTGCCAAGTCAGTTAAATCATTAGTATTGTAGCACCTTATGTGAGTGAATTTTAACATATCTAGTTTGCTACTTGTCAACTAAAATATTCAAGCATAACAGACTACAAAATATAATTGACATTCAAAACCACCGCGTACATAGGCAATTACCCATCAACAGGCCAGACAGTGGTACTGATGACAGCACTAATGGCAGTAGAAACAGGGAAATGCAACATGTACTTTAATAAGGAAGTTGAAAGGCCATGAAAATGATTCACAGGGCACCAGACCCGGTCTGGGTTTGTGTATCTGAACTTTTACTGCAACCCACAGTGAAAAACACATTTTATTCATGTTAGGCAAAATGATTTTGGGTGTTAAGGTGACAAATGGCCATCTTAGGCAGGAAGCCAGTTCACCCTGTGGGGGTGGGACCGCATCACCTGAAGAGAGTATTCTTTGCATAGCTAAATGGGCTCATTAAATAGTTACTGTCTTGGATTACGCAGCTTTTAACAATCACACAGAAGAGTGGCTACAAACAACCTGAGTTGGTGCGTGCCACTCGGCTATATATAACCAGCCCCATGCCTTTTTTGGGCGTGGAGATGTGTGATCTACCATTTTGCTGCCACCCAGGAAGCTGCTTTTATCTTTAAGTCCCCTAATAAACTCTTGATGTCATTCTGGAGTTGTCAGCCTCTTTTTTCCATCTCTCATCTGAAAATGAAATTTTTCCCAAGGATTTAGGATTCATGACAAAGATGTGAAGGGAAACAGAAGTTTCACTAACCACACAAATCCTTACTCAGTTTGGTGCATTCTGATGGTTTTTATTCCAATTACCATTTTAATAGCAGTCATATCCTTTTGAATTAATCTCTTGAACTGATAATGGATTATAACTTTTATTTTTAAAAATATGGGTCTGGGAAGTTTAGGAAATTTCTTTTATTCTAAGTGGCTGCTTTTTTTTTTTTGCTTAAACTTTTTATGTGTGGGTAGCACCATTCGCTAATCGGTAGCAGGATGCAAACATTTTACTTTTGCATTAGCTCACTTAGGAAGACATTATACTTGGCAGTTAAGTTTAGATTTAAGATTACATACTGGACCCCAGATGTCCTCAATTTATAGTCTGTATTTATTGTCTATCATTTTCACAGACCTGTATGTTCCTCAAGGCAAGGAAGCTAAACTTACTTCTCTTCATATCCCCTAAGATGATGTATTATGCTGAGCCATTACTTAAAACTGTTTTGTAGTACACTTAAATTGATGAGTTAAGTAATTAATATGTCATATGTTTAAATCGAATAATAGAACTCCAGAACCATTATATCTCAATTTTTTGAGGTGTTGTAAATTGAGTAAATTTTGTAGATATGTAAATGGAGTTTTCAAAATGATTTCATTTTCCTCATAGTATAACTTTCGTTTGTTTAGTACTTGCAGTTTCCTTGTCTTTTTAACATAATGTCACAATTGAAATTAAAATAGCCCAATGAAGTACACAAAAATCATTCCCCTTTCTATCAAGCTAAAAGTCAAACCCTATAGCTCATTTCAAGAGAGTCATCGTGATCTGAGCCTCATCTGTGTCATAGGTTCTCGTCATTGCCCCCCATGCAGATTATTCACCAACTACATCAACTACTTGTGATTTTCCCACCCTACCCCAACTTATGATGTTTTAAAAACCGTACCTTTGCAGGTATCATTCCTTCTCCCTGAAATGCCATCCGCCTGGATAATTCCCACCACTCTCCAGTGTCTCTGCTTCCACGTAGTGTCTAGCAAATGCGGAATGAGATCAGTCAGGAGGATATTAGAGTGAACCGGTAGAAGACAGAGTGAATGAGTAAATGAACAGATGAGAAAAGCAGAGTGATAAGGCGTGTGCCTCCCCTTGGAATGTAGGACTGCCAGCATAATCACCTTTCTGCCTTTGGAAACAGGGTCTCTCTTGTGATACCTCCATGCCAAAGGTCCCGCTATGCCACCTACTTTGACGTTGCTGTTCTCCGCTGCCTACTCCAACCCCACTGGTCTGAGGAAGGCACGCAGTGGTCTCTGATGTACTATCTACAAAGGCTGCGACACATGTTGGAAGAGAAGCCAGAAAAGCCCCCGGAGCCAGACATTCCTCTCCTGCCCAGACCCAGGAGCAGCTCGATGGTGGCAGCAGCCCCCTCGCTGGTGAATACCCACAAAACCCAAGTAAGAGAAACTCCAACCACTGCCATTTGAATCAACAGCTTTGGTCATAACAGATTCCCTTTTTCTTCTGTGTGTCCGGCTCTTTCTTATTCCAGCACTGACTATTTGGTCGAGGGTTACTGTGATGTTATTGTCCTTTCCCTGCCATCAATTTACCATTCAAAAGTGTTATCAGAATGCCTTGTGCCCCCACTGATCTGGAGTAAGCCTCTGTTGGTCCGGAATAATGGATAATTGGGTCTTAGATAATCAAAGCACTGCTTAATAGAGAGTTCTTGCATATAATCTGTTGATTACTGATATCCTAAAATGTGTGACACTAGAGTGTTACTGAATATGATTTAACCTCTTTTGCATAATTCAAAGTTATTTATTGCCTCAATGTCATCATTAGGAATAGGCCAGTTTCTGATACATACTCTTGCTGTTTATTATATATGACTGTATATTGATATGATGACATCCTCTGAAAACCACTTTTTGGTAAACTAATGTCCTCATATCAGCTTGAACACTTTTTCTGCCCCTCTTTGTCATCTACACCATGTGTTAAATACGCAGAGGGAGACGTGATTAGTGGTGTGTTCCAGTTGTTTGGGTTTACTTAGATGTAAATTGACTGTGTCTGTAAACCGTCTATATATTCTGAAAATAAACAGGAGTGATGTAATATCAGACGGTAAAGGAAATATACTCTATTTTAGTAGTAGTTGATTCTGTCCAAAGGAAATATCTCCTTTGGTGAATCATTGAATGGAAAGCCACATTTTTTAATAAGCGAAAATGATGCCTATCTTATCCCTATTTTCTTAGCTTCCTTAAATCTGTAGCTTCATGGTCTTGCTGTTGAAAACTCCAAACAGAGGTTATAATTAATATAAATTTATCTCCTCAGTAGCAGGATTTGGATTTTGAAAGTCTGGATATAAATATTCCATAGATATCAACACAGTAGGCATATTTCTATTAAAAATACGGCATCTCAGTATTCATTTGATATAAAGCCCTAAGTCCTCATTTCTACGTCTACCTTTATTGTCTATTAAGGATCTCACCATGAAGTGTAATGAAGAGGAAAAATCTCTCAGTCCCGAGGCCTTTTCTAAGGTTTCACTGACCAATCTGCGTAGATCTGCCGTTCCAGATCTTTCTTCAGACCTTGGCATGAACATTTTTAAGAAGGTGAGTAGAGCCACATATGCTTTTGATATTGTGGCAATAAAAAAATTACTGGGGCATGAGGTGCTTCTGATCGTGCTGCAGTGTGGGGTGGTAAAGGCACCCTGGGGAACGGAAGTCAGCTCCCAGCTATAACACTGGCTTGCAGCATCACATCCGTGTGCCTTGTACAAGTCCCTCTGTGCACAGGTGTGCTGCCCATTCTAAATGTTGCTGCAAAGCTCAGTGCTGACGATTTGCTTTCGGTGCCATGGTGGCGGAGGTAGTTGTGAAAGCAGTGATGGTAGTGCACATTTGTATGGTTCGTCTCATTGTATCGAGTAGTTGATATAAATGGTTCTCATTCAATCCAGTGGGATCCTGATTTTCCCCATCTTGCACAGAAGAAACCAGATCTTGCTGCAGTTCTCAGAGTGGTGGGATTATCATGGCACATTTATTCCTGAGGTCATCCCTGGTTTAAAGGCAACAAAATAACAAAGCTTTGTTAATTAAGTAAAAAAAATATCTTTATAACAGACCACTAGTTTTACTACTGCCACAACTTCCCCTTATGACCAAGTCACAGTATAAGTGTAAATTTCCATTCAGCAGACATTTACTGAGTATCTGCAAGGAGTGAGAGCCCTACAGATGGGAAATTACAGGCGGTATCTTTAGTGTAAAGGAATAAAAGCATACACTTGGGAGTCAGTTGATCAGGGTTCAAATTCCAGTTCTGCCGCTGTCAACCTGTGTGATTTTGGCCAAATGATAATGTATCCATTTTCTAAATGATATATATGGTTTACAAAACCAAATACCAGTTTCTTCACCTGTAAAATGAGTACATATTACACTTACCTCAGTAGGTCATGAGGATTAAGTGAGATGATACATGTGAAGTCCTTACTGTTACTGGCATTTAGTAAGCACTGTATAAAGGTAACTGTTGTTCAGGGAGAGAGGGAGAGACCAAGTCTTACAGACTTCAGGTAGTTTGTGAAGGTGGAGTCCAGACTCAAAGCTAGGTCATCTGATAGAATGTTAGTGCATGCTCCAATGAATCTGCCACTCCATGTCTTTTTTTATAAGTATATGGAGCTAATCAAATAGAAAATAATATGTGCAAATAAGATAGGCATGGTGACTTCATTTTCTATTTTTCAAAATGATTAATTATGTTGATGAAAAACACAGAATATATTATTGACTTACATGTGAGCTCAGAGTATTGCCAAGGAAGCAGCCATGTCTGTCTTCATTGAGATGCAATGGTCATAATTTTTCTAGAAATGTCTGTCATTGTAGGGGAAAAAAGAAGTTTTCAATGCTGACCACACATGAGCACCTCTGGGCAGTTTTTAAAAATTCAAGTGCCCAGCTTTGACTCCAGAATTGCTGAAGGTTAGGCCTAGACATCAGTATATTTTAAAAGCTTCCTAAACAATTCTAAACACTTATTTATACTAGATCTTGAACTTGACCAGCAACAGTAATGGGTTTGTACCAGTGCACGCTCTGCATCTTTTTTCACTCTCCTTATGAACAAGCAGTACATATTTGAAGTTGTCTGGCAGAAACCATTGATCTCAGTCTTTAAAAATGGAACAGAAAATACTGGCTCGTCCGAACGGGATTCTGACTCAGGGACTCTGTGCTATAACTTTATTGGGTGGCTTCCCAATTTTACCATGCATCAGAATCACCGGTGAGGTTTATTAAACACATGTTGCTGTGCCTCACCTTCTGAGTTTCTGATCCAGTTTGTCTGGGTTGAACCTGAAAATCTGCATTTCTAACAGTTTCCCAGGTGACCCTGATGTGGCTGGTCAAAGGACCACACTTAGAGAACCATTCCTCTAACCCAACCCAGCAATAAGACCCGGGGTGACACTCTACCTTTTGCTTCATTTCTTTCACTCTTGAAACACATTGTGGAAATTTCTCCCATCTCTATTTTATGATACTCAGTGGCTTTCTGGGCCTTCTTTTCCTAGAATATTTTCCTGTGTGTGAGGGCAGGTCATGCAGCCCTTTGGGAAGCAAACTAGAACCTCTCCTTTGCCCTGTGCCTTCCCCTTCCCTTTCACCCTCATAGTTCAAGAGCCGCAAAGAAGACCGAGAGAGGAAAGGCTCCATCCCGTTGCACCACACGGGGAAGAGGCGGCCTCGCCGAATGGGAGTGCCGTTCCTGCTGCACGAGGACCACCTGGATGTGTCCCCCACCCGCAGCACCTTCTCCTTCGGAAGTTTCTCTGGGCTTGGAGAAGACAGGCGAGGCATTGAAAAAGGAGGCTGGCAAACCACCATTTTAGGTGACCACAAGGACCTTCCAAAGTAGGGCAGAGCTTGAGGGACCTGTTTAGGAATCTGTATCTAGGGATCCCAGGCAAATCTGGATCTTTCTTGACTAGCTTTGGCAAAGAATTTGGGCCCGAAAGGGAGATTCTCAGTACAAAATAGTGCTGTGTCTTCACAGCCGAAGAAATGCAGAAAATTGAATTAACTATTGAAGACTTATATAATGAGACAGGTAATGACCCTATTTCTTAACTATTCTACATGTGGAAACATAGCCTTAGAGGGTCACGTGCATTAGCTTTCATTGTGAATCCAAAGACACAATTGATTTAACTTGAATGCTAAAAAAGAAAGACTAATGAAATATTTTTTCTTTCTTTCTGGATGACATATTAAGGAAGGCCAGCTTAAATTTAAGGGCTGACAGCTAGCCGGGGCCCAACAGATGGTTTCTGACATTTGGCTTAGATTGGGGCTGACCTTGTCATAAGCAACTTGATCCATCATCTTGACCCTGAGTATTCCCAAGGAAAGGGCAAGCCCTGCTATCTGGCTGTACCTCAGAAGCTCCTGAATATGCCCTCTCACTCCTCTCCCCTCAAAAGACAAAACCAAGACAGAGCATCTTGCAGATTCTAACTCCGCCCCTCCTTGTGGCACTGTCCTCCCTCACAGGGAAATTTACCCGGCGGGGCAGTTCTGACGCAGCCACCGAGATGGAGAGCCTGAGCGCCCGGCACTCTCACTCCCATCACACCCTGGTGAGCGACCTGCCGGACCACTCCAACAGCCACGGGGAAAATACCGTCAAGGAAGGTGGGTCGGAGGCGGCGCCTGCAGGCGGGAGTTCAGGTTCCTTTTCCTGTTTCCTGTTTTTACTCCATGTTCCACTTTCATTGTCATCAGACTCCTTGTGCTTTCTGAAAACATTCATTCATGTGCCTATGTATTGTTTGGTAGTTGCCTTGTAGGCCATGCTTAGAATTTCATTAGCAGCAAAGGCTATTGGACAGCACAGTATGATGCCCATTATGTCCCAGAGGGAAAGCAAGGGCAAGCCCTTCATTGTTTTCAAAGATCCTAGACCCACAGGGCTAGTGCAGACTTGGAGGATAGCTAGATCCAGGACTTCATTCCCCTCGGTCATGTTCCTCTGAAGGGTTTGCCCACCTTCAGCAGGAGGGAGGTCACTGCCTTCTGAAGTCACAGTTCCTTTTTCAGACAGCTTCCACTTCAGATAAATGCATTCTGTGCTTTATATGAGCAAACGTGTCTGTTGGTGAAATCTGAGAGGGGTTCCTGGGTTCCTAATCTGTGCTCTTAACCTATGAGCGTAAGTTAGTCCCTCTTTTCCCTAGCCTGTATTCTAAATATTTGATGACATCTATTAGTGACCATTACAGATTCATGTCCATTATGCTAAAGAAAAGGAGAAAAAAGAGTACTTGTTTGTCATTGCCTAAATGTAGCAGGTAAAGCTGAATATTTAAACAGCCACAGACTTGTAGGGAAATACTTCAACTGGTTGAACTATATTCATAAGGTATGTCACCTAACAGTGGGTAAAATCCACCTGTTAGACATAAAGTAAATTCTAGCCCGGGTCTTAAAGAAGCCAGCTGGAATTCACATTTTTCTGTAACCATCATTATTTATCAGATATTCATTTCATGGCCATAACACCTGCAGCAGTTCCGTGGGAACTGAGACTAGCTCTGAGACTATAAATCAAGTAATCTGTAAAGCTACAGCTGTGATTGTGGTCATATTTTATTACAGTTTAAATAATAGTATAAGTCTCTAATGGGATGTTTCCAGTTAATACGGCGAAAACTGAGACATTGCTCTCCTTTTATTAGTGAGATCCCAGATCTCCACCATCACTGTTGCAACCTTCAATACCACACTGGCGTCATTCAACGTCGGCTACGCAGACTTTTTCAATGAGCATATGAGGAAGCTCTGTAACCAGGTGCCTATCCCAGAGATGCCACACGAGCCCCTGGCCTGTGCGAACCTGCCTCGCAGCCTCACCGACTCCTGCATAAACTACAGCTACTTGGAGGACACAGACCACATTGATGGGACCAGTAACTTTGTTCACAAGAATGGCATGCTTGATCTTTCTGTAAGGAGCAAGAGTTTTTCTTACTGAACCTTGGAAGATAGTGACTCTTTGGTTCAGTTTGTACTGTGTTGTGTGAATTGAGCATGTCAGTGCTTAGAAATATTGGACCTTCAAATGAAAAAGCTACCCATATAAAAAATTTCACAAATGTGTTAACTTTCTTAGATGCACCTTTCCCTTTTTTTTGAGAATTACATTAGATTTTAATGTTTTTAACCCAAAACATTAGTGAATGCTGAACACACATATATAAATACACATAAATGTGAGTGTTTTTGCTAAATCTTTTTTCTATAGTGAGAGTAAAAAAATTCTCAGTTTATTTTCTTTTGTTATAAAAGCAACGTGACTATAAACCTCCTGTGTAGCAAGGGAAAATGAACAGAAGTCCAATAAAAGAATTAAACTTGCATTCTCAAGGATGCTTGTCTTGATTATAGTTATTAGCAAATGAAAAGGTTGTTATGTTTTACAATCATATTTCACAAAATTGTTTATTTCACATTAGGGAATCTGGCTCAGCAAGTAACTTAAAACATTAAAGTAAAGAGGACTTAATTTTGAAATGCAAATATTTTGTATTTAACGTTGAAAGGTAAATAAAGATACAATTGTGAATGTGCAAAAGGAAGTCATTTCTTCTTTCTCCATTATTGAAGAGAGTAAAATGCAGAGGATTAAAACACTTTGATTTAAACAGCAACTGACGTGTTTCCATTTTGGCAAATAGTTACCCTCCCATTAATTCATTATATTTCATTATCCCTGTTAACTGTGTATAGCATGGCAAGTTTGGAATATTAAAATGAGATAATACACATACACATTTTTAATATTTTGGGTGTTTTATATTCTATATTAAGCACATAAACAAGGTCCCAAACTAGTTTAGATACCATGTGAAAATTATCTGAATTGTTTATACTCAAGTTCGTAGAACATCATAAAGGAAATCGATTAAACAGAATAACTTATCTATATGGGAAGAGATCGTCTAAGTAATTTAACCATCTTCTGATTATTTTTGTCTTCTCTCAGGTGGTTCTGAAGGCTGTCTATCTTGTCCTTAACCATGACATCAGTTCTCGTATCTGCGATGTGGCATTAAACATTGTTGAATGCTTGCTTCAACTTGGTGTGGTGCCCTGTGTAGAAAAGAACAGAAAGAAGAGTGAAAACAAGGAAAACGAGACTGTGGAAAAAAGACCAAGTGAGGGAACTTTCCAGTTCAAAGGAGTATCTGGAAGTTCCTCTGGCTTTGGGGGCCCTTCAGTTAGTGGAGCCGGAGATGGTGGAGGAGAAGAAGGCGGAGGTGGAGATGGAGGAGGTGGAGGAGGTGATGGAGGAGGAGGTGGAGGAGGTGGAGGCGGCCCTTACGAGAAGAATGATAAGAACCAAGAAAAGGTATGACTGAAAACAACCTTCTGTGTCCTCACAAATGTTACCCCTAATTCCTTTCTAATGTGTGCTTCTCAGCAATTCGTTGACTCAGAACAATGGCTGGTCACTAGAGCTAGAAACTAGTGAGTCTAGAGATCTTGTCATTAGGTGTTTAGCAGGCATTAGTGGAAAGAAATGAACCTGTATTCTAAGTTCAAAGACCACTGCCATCCAAGCAATGTTAGGCCTAATTCCCTGGTCATGCTATTTCTGCAGGAGAACATCTCAGATAAATTACATTGCCATAATTCTCAGTCTGCCACCAAGAGTAGCCTCTGTCTCAAGACTTTCAGGGTCTGACCTAATTGAGCAGAGTTCTAGTCTTCTCTGGCTGCCATAACAATATCATAGATTGGGTGACTTAAGCAGCATAAGTTTATTTCTCACAGTTCTGGAGTCTGGGAAGTCCAAGATAAAGGTGCAAAGTAAATATGCTTCATTCTGAGGTCTCTCCTTTTGGTTTGTAGGTGGCCGCCATCTTGCTATGTGCTCACATGTCCTCTTTTCTCTGCGTGCACAGAAAGAGAGAGTGCAAGCTTTTGTTCCTTTACTTACTATGACACTAATTCCACTGGCCCAGGGCCCCACTCTCATGACCTTATCTAACCCTAATTACTTCCAAAAGGCTACATCTCCAAATCCTGTTACACTGGGGGTTAGGGCTTCAACATCTGAATTTGGGGGTGATATCAACATTCAGTTCATAACATGCAGTTTTATTTTTCCTCAAGATAGAATCTTTCTGTTCATGTACTGAACACATTTTGGGGGCTGTCAACTTCAATCAGGGTTAAAGAAAAAGAAGGGGAAAACTCTCGTTGGGTTAGTTGGCATTTTTATTGGCATTAATGTGGAAGGCTAGCCTTGTTTTCTCATGTCTCAGTCGTCACATTCCAGTGTCTTTAGCTTTCTTATTATTGATTGTTCCTTAATTTAATTCCCTTTGCCCTCAAACACTTGGATTATGATCTCTTACTTAACATCAAGAATTAGTTTTCTTCTTTAACTTGGTTTGTATAAAATAATTACATAGCTTAAATTCATATAACATACTGATTTCAATTTGGGGTTTTTGTGAAAATTGCTGTTAAGAAATTGCAATCAACAACAGATTTGAAGATCTAACAGGTGACATATTAGGTCAAGTGTTTATAAGTGTAAGATTACACTGTGCAGAGTTCTGCCATCTCCATGCATATTGTGTCATCTATGAATTGTCCATTTTTTTCTTACAGGTTATCAGGTATTTACACCTGAATAGGTGTTACAATGCCCCTTTGTCTTTTACAGTTTTTTTCTCCATCTCTTTCCATTCCCACTGGATGCATGATTAATGTGCATTTATCCTCTGTGTTTCTTCATCTCATCATTTACTCCTGTCTTCCTAACATTCTTGGAATCCGATTCAAATACTTCTGCCCTGATACTCTGGGGTTTCTGAACTTTTCCCTCAGGATTTTCCTCCTGGTATAGTCATATGTATGTTGTTTTCCAATCCAAATTGTATCTTCTGATACTTAAGACTCTCAACTTCTTAGCTCCTCATACATCACTGATGACAATCTGAGGCTCCTCAGATTTTATTTTAGATGAAAATCACCTAAATGATGGTACAGATCACAAGAGGTTTTATCTTGGACTCTAAAATCGAAGGGATCATTCAGTCAGCAATTATGTGAGAATTAGCAGCCAAACACAATCTCTAAGGACCAAATTTATAAACATAGCAAACAATGAGATTCTTGCTAAAGTATCATTTTTTACCTATCTATCTAGGCTGGCCACTAAAAGAGATGACAGATGGCAGTATGTCCATTATAATTTTCAAGGGGAAAAACAAGAAGGAGACTTGAGAAATTTTGATAAGCTTTTATCAGTAAAATGTAGATATTCCAACTAAATTGACGAGAGCTTTGCTATATATCCTAAGGATATCTGAGGTTCGTTATTAGTATTATGTTTTTGTTTTTACATCTACTTTTTACCCAATTAGTATTTCCATCTAGTTTCTGTTTAAGAGCTGCAAGTCTATTGCCTATTTAAAAATCTAGATATTATACTAGGTACTTGACAATATGTGTTATTTTGACCAAAGTTATCACTTTGGGTTAGTATAGGAATTTTTAAATCAGATTATATGGTCAAAAACAGCCACCAAGGTATATGTTTTATAGTAAGTTCTACAAAATAGTATTCTTTGTAGTATAAAGAATTTAGGAAGTAAAACCTGACTGTAGGTCAAGTCCATTGTATTTGTGATTCACACAGTTCTGTTATTCCTCAAACCCATCTGTTATTTTCAGTAAAATCAGAGG
>PVKM010034890.1:0-15385 GCA_004027735.1 Carollia perspicillata
AAGGGTGAGAACAGAGTCCAAGATTTATTTCCCTACTACTTCCTGCCGGAAAAGGGTTTGGCAATTGCTGTGATCCCCTTTAAGTCCACAATTTCTGACAAGTAACCTTTTTCACACAGCTACACCTCCTTCCAAGTTCTTTATCCATTCTCTTGTAATTTGTCTGTTCACAAAGCTCTCTTCAGTTACCGTTTTGAGTGTGTTTTTCCTTCTTTCCTGATGTACATTGTCTGATAGAGTGTACTTAGGGAACGCTGGGCACCACTGTGCAGAGAATGGGCTAGAGGCTGGCCAGCTGCAAGCCAGGTGGAAGTTTATGCACAAAAAAGGTCAGGAGTGAGAAATGGAGACTTAAACTAGGGCTCCATTTCAAGGAAAGGGGAGACGCTTCTCAAGGGTGTCCAACACACAGTCAGTCTATGGGCCTCACGTGGCCCAAGATGGCTATGAATGAGGCCCAATACAACACCATAAATTTACTTAAAACATTATGAGATTTTTTTTGTTAGTATGTGTTGCAATGTACTCAATGTGTGGCCCAAGACAACTCTTCTTTCAGTGTGGCCCAGAGATGCCAAAAGTTTGGACACCCCTTATTTATAGGATCTTGTGATGGCAAGTTGGAGAATTGAGGGGAAATAGGGATGGCTTTGTACAGCCTGGCTATTTGGCCTCAAAGCTGCAGAAGATAAACTCTGGACTAGCTAACAAGAAGCCAGAAGAGATTATCTGGAGCTGAAAGAGCTTGGCCAAGAATGACTGATGCCTGATTTGCTCCATTTTCCTCTTCTAGGGAATGGGGGTAGTATTGCCTTTGTTCTCTCCTAGGATTTCTAAAGAGTCCTGCAGTTTTCAGTGCTCTAACCTGTGGAATCCTGAAAACAATCCTGTGAAAGAGGAGCAGCAGATATTATAACATCCATTTCAGAATGGGAAAAATCAAGTTTTAAAGAAGTAACATGACTTACTCCTGAAAACATAGCCAAAATATCAGAGTATGAGGATGAGAACTGGGTTGAACTTCTGCTGCCTTCAGGCTGCCCGTTTCTCATGGTTCTTAATGAAATCCCAGGAGATGATGGGTTAAGTTAAAGTGCAAGGGCTCTGCTATAAAAGTGTTGAAATGCAAAAGGAGGGTGCCCTGAACTTCTTCCTGCACTGAGATGGGAGTCCTGTCTCCTTAAGAATCTCTCTTAAATGAGGTCTTGAAAGGGGTCGAATTCCAGAGAGCACCTAAGTCTCTGAATCTCAACTCAGGAAAAAGGGTCTTTGATGACATACAGATAATAATAATAATAGTCATCATTCTAAGGTATTAAAAGAGAAACACAATTCTTAAGAATTTGCTGTGACCAGTGAATTATGTATGACAGAAAAGCCATCTGCTCTGAAGATTGAAGAACTCAGTAAAAAAAAAAAAAGCAGTTATTCCCAAAAGGATATTAATTTTTTTGAGGAAAAAAAAAAGATCTGTGTTAGAATCTTGTCTCTACTATTGTAACATTAAAATTGGATGGAGGGGTGTGGCATTGTTCTTCCCAAACAGTTTCGTGCAATTTATGCATTCATTGATAAGACAAGCAAATAAGTGAAGCAAAAAAACAGTAGGGTAATGGGACAGAGATATGCTAATAAATACTCAGGGACAAAAGATTTCAGTAATCAGAAATTATTCAAACCTTGTGGAAAACAAGTTTGAAGAGGTTTCTGTAATGTGGGTCTTCCTAGAACTGTTAAATGCTGATATTCACTAAGTGAGAGCATACATACACTGATTTCAAATGCATTTGTCTCCAGAATGCTGTTTTATAGATGTAGTTTAGAAAATACTAAATAAACAATCTTCTGGGGCTTGGTGGCCAATTTTTCAGTGCAGAAAAGAAATGCAGATGATATTTAATATTTGGAGAGCTGTTCCTTTGCATCAAGTAATTTGCCAATATGCTGGCACATAATCGTTGTTAACTCTCACCAAAGCTTTTTAGAGTAGAGATCATGGGCCTTGGCTTGCAGATGAGGGCATGTGGGCTCTGGGTAACTAACTGGCACACAGTTACTTAGCTATTAAGTTGGGAGACCAGGAACGAAATGATGCTTTCTTTGTAAAGCTCTTATTTTTTCTGGGACATCAGAATTATCTATCTTGTTATTTGCAGAGCAGAGCTGGAACATTGATTCCTTCTTTTGTAATTTTCTCAAAAATGTAAATGCCAGCACATTTAACATGCCAGCGTACTTGCCTCAAGCCCAGGCCTCTAGTGTACACTCAACCCAGGTAGGGTCCTAGACAGCCTGCAGTCCCAACACTCTTGGGGACTTTCCTCTTTACATGTCTGTTGCAAGGCTGTGAGCTCTTTGAAAGCAGCAACTATGACATACTCTAGTTATAATGCCAACATTAGCCCTTGGTGCCCTTTGCAAAGTGAATGTCCAGATTTTGTAGGTGAAACCACAGGGTCATATGTTCTTCCTCCCATCCACCCAACTTCCTTTGCTGCCTTTTACAGATGAGTCTCATTTTGTTTTCATAAGAGTCCTGGAGTGGTTGGTTGCTCACTTCCTTATCATGACCATTTCTAGTGCAAATGAGCTTGATTACTTCTATCCCACCAGTTTTAAGTGAGAAGCACACATGGCTTCAGTTCAGTACAGTTAAATTCAGTTCAAATCCAAGTCCCTCCACTCCAAGTCAATATAATTCAATACAGTTCAATATCACCATATGTCTTTTTTGAATTTGTGCTAGTCCATATGACCCCTGAAAGCAAGGATTATATCACTGCTCTCTCCCCAGCTCCTAGCATGATGCATTCCACTTCATATGCCCTACTGTTGGTGAATGGATGAGTAAATAAATGAATGAGTGAATATGTTGTCTGCTTAGGAAAGAAATAAGCCTGAAATAAAAAAAAATGATCTTATTCCTGGATCTTTCAGTTTTTAGCTGTGTGATCTTCAGTGAGACATTTAACATCTCTGAACTTCAGTTACTTCATCTATAAAATAGGGAAAATAATATTATCTACCTCAGAGTGTGGTGGCTTGGACTAAATGAGATAATACAGGAGAAAGTGCTTAGCATGGTGCCTGGAACATAAAGATCAGTTATTGTTGCAATGGATATTGTCAGTACAAATTATATTTAAAGTGGAAGAATAAGTGAATAGGCAAATGAGTAAATATTTGTTAATCATCTGGGCATAATGAAATTGGCAGTGATGGGCTTCAGAATTAACTCTGTCCCTTAACTGCTGCGTAGCCTTGGAAAATTCAAATGACCTCTCTGAACTGTTTTCTCCTGTATAAGTTGGGACAACATAGTCTAGGTTTTAGGGTTGCTTCTAGGCTCCAGGAGATAATGTATGAGAAATTGCATCATCAATAACAAAAATCAAGAGAGATGTAAGGAATCACTGTTACTTTCACGTAACAAGCATTATCCATTAATGTGTCTAAGAAAATTGTCTGTAACACAGAAATAAAATCAGGCTTACTTATATGGACTGATGACAGATATGAACAACTTTCTGAGTTAGTTTCAAAAGAAATAAAAAAGTAAGCCTACTCTTTTCCACATAACATTTGTGAGAGGACTGACATTTTACAGAGTTCACGATATTGTGTCCAATGTCCATAGAAACTGAAATACTAGCAGGAGCAATTGAATAAAACTTTTAGGGTCTCCTGGTGTTTGACTTATGCAGGTTGGCTACCTGCAGCCCATTGTCATCTCCTGCAGGCAGGTGCTCAGCATAGGGCTCCAGGAGGAAGCTGATGTTGACTCCTAGGGTTGTGCTTCAGAATCTGGATTTCTAAATGAAGTCCAATAATAAATGTGTTTGTGTCATTTTCCAACATTACAAGTAGGGAAGGCATGTGTGATTAAATTTGTGCAATGCCTTATAGTCTGTACATATTGAGCTAATGTGTGATGACTTGAAATTAATCAAGGCTTGAATTTTTTAATAAATACATGCACGCTACCTTGGGTTGGTTACTTTTCTTTTAATATAAATCTCCTATTTCCTCTCTTAGCTCCAATTTCTTCACTGGCAAAATGGGCACAGTAATATTTAATTTCATGGCTTGTAGTGGAAATAATGAGATATCTATACTTATTTAGAATTTATATAGCACCTAGACACCTTACAAATATTAAGTTACTTAATTTCTATACTAACAATTTGCATAATTCTCCCACTTTGTGGATGAGGAAACTGAGTTTCTGAGACTTGCTAACTCAGCCAAGTTCACAAACCTAGTGGAAGTAAAACAACTAGCAAAGAGCTTGGTGAAGACTAAGGCATTGTAAGGGTCTGTGTTCTTGCTATGCCCATGGCTGATGTCCTAAAGCCCCTCTTTCCATGAGGTTATATCTTTACCTTAAAAAATTAAGTAGGGAAAACCAATAAAAGCTCACATACTTGTTTTAGTTACATTTTTTAGATTAACTGAGACTCAGCAGCTCACTTTTAAAACTTGCTGTGGGTTTGACTGGAGAAGCCCCAAATGAACAGACTCTTTTTCTTTTCTGTTTGGTGTTGGTCCCCTCAAAACCCCAGTATGCAGCAGGGACTCAGCAGAATAAGGTTCAGAGAGGTTAATAATGGTGACCAGGACTTGCACTCATGTCTGTCCAGCTACAAACCTCAGTCTTCCCATTAAATCACAATAAATTATAAAAGAGCCCAATGGGTCATTTAGAGGCTTTCAACTCTCCAACATATGGGATTTCTAAAACTCCCACTTGATAAACAGTGTGATCCTATTTATTCCAGATTTTGTTATAGGCTGCAAAGATGAATGAGGTATAATTTTCCAGAGAAGAATTTTCAAGTTATGTTTTAGTGGGAGGGAAAGATTGTCAGTCTGCCTCCTTTATCCCTCCCCACTCTTTCATACCAAAGGCATTTATACAGATGACTGAGCCAAGAGTGGCCCCAGTTGGGCAGAAAGAGAAGATTTTTAGCAGGTGGGCTCTGGCATTAGTCTGGCTGCCATCACCTGACTTTCTTGTGTCTAGAATGACCCTAAGTATGCCATATCCAACAAGCTAAGCCATCCCACTTATCCTTATTTCTTCACTGCACTTTCATTTCCTGAATGCAGTCCCAGTCTTGAAGTGGAGCTGTAGGCACGGCCAGAGCCCCTGTCACCCAGGACTCATCATGCCTCCCTGTCCTATCGCAGCTTTCTAGCTCAGAGTTACACCAATCTAGGTAACTCATGGAAGTCAACAAAATTCTCATAATACTTGGCCACAAATATCATCTTGTATTTGTTTTTTATTACTGCCTAACAATTTACCACAAACTTAAGTGTTGTATCTCCAAATTACCATGAGTTAAGTGCTTACCGCATTTTATTTTAGCTGAATCCTGTTCTTAGGTCTCATAGGCTAAAATTAAGGTGTCAGCAGTGGCTTCCTCATTTATAGGTTCCACTAGGGAAAGATCCACTTGCAAACTTACTCAGATTGTTGCAAGGATTCATTTTCTTTCAGTTGTAGGAGTGAGGCCCCCTTTGTCTTTCTAGCTGCTGGCTGAGGACTACTCTAAGCCCCTAAAGGCTGGTCTCAGATCTCTGCCATCTGAGCCCCTTTGGTGCAGCAGTGGGGAACCTCCTCCTGCTAAATCCCACTCATGGTTCCAGTTTCTCTGACATCCCTTTGTGTGACCAGCCAGAGAAATCTCTTTTCTTTCCTAGGGCTCATGTGATTAGATTAGGCCCACCCCGGTAATTTCATATTAAGGCCAACTGTGCATAGAACATAACCTCATCCTGAGGGTAAAAGGCATTATATTCAGTCCAGGGGATTGTGCTGGGTGTGCACACCAGGGGAAGGGGAAGAAAATAATGGGAGATATCTTAGGATTCTACCTACCATACATCTCTTCCTCGAGATCCTGGCTGCCTTGTCCCACCCTCTATTAAAACCCCTCAGGGAGTGATGCCAAGCCTCATTATGAGATGAAACTTAAGATCCTTGCCACCTACCCTTGGAACCTGGGATTTTGTTGTCACCCCCCTGGGTAGCTCAGTCCCTTTAACTTGGTAAGGACTGTTCCCAGCTTCCTGCCCTGTCCTGTACTTGCCATATGGTTCACACTGATCCAGTTTATACAATGACATTCAGTATATAGCCAGCTAAATACAGCACTGCATGACAAAGGCCTTATTTATATAAACAACGCCTTGAAACACACAGTGGAGAGAGTCGTGGATTCTGCCTGTTAAGAGGGGTACTGGGTAGAAGAGGGTTCAGCAGATGAGTGACAGTTGTCACGGATTTGACATAGGATTGGACTTGTTTTAGGGACAGAAAGAGCACGTCAGGGAACAGTTAGGGAAGCCTGAGAAAGCAGGAAACCATGGTGCAGGGTTAGTTTAGAGGGAATGGAGAGGAGTATACATTTTTTTAAGTTTATGGATCTAATTTATTCCAGCTATACCTTGAGTTCCCTATCTTAAGAACAACAAATCTTTATGAAACATTTTATAGTCATTGTCTCAAAGTTCTTTAGACTGTGGCTATAACCTTGGAGGATGATATTTATATCTTTACTGGGAAAGGAGTGATCAGGGAGAGTTAAAAAAAGACCATGTACATCATATTCAAATTGGAATTTGACTTGGAAATAACTGTAGTCATTGGTTCTCAAGTAGAGAATAACATGATTTGGTGTGTTTTGAAAACAATCATCCCAGGGACAGGGCGGGTTGACTTCAGATGGACCACATACGAAGCTGCTACAGTGGCCCAATGGGAGGGCAGTAGTTAGGGGCCTGAAGAAGAAAAGAATGGTTTGGATTCTAATAGGGGAGGTAAAATTGAGACTGAACATGAAAGCTCTGTGGGTGTAGGCTTAGCACAGGCTGTTAATCGCATGTGGCAATTTTACATGCCACATCGCATAAATCACCTTATATTCTTCCATAAAGTTTGCATCTGTCTGTCTGTCTTCTTCAGGGATCTGCATGAACTCTGATGCTTTCATCCTTCAGGTGTCAGATATCATATTTCACCAAGTGACTATTTCACTTCCACATGGATTCGTAGCAGAGTGAACACATTTTCGCCTTCATGGACCAGCATTACCACCCCTCTTCTCACAGCTAAGATATCCCAGGATGATTTATGCATCCTGTAGTGTGTTACTGATTCCAGCTATCTTTTCCCAAGCTCTTCAATGGGATCATTGTTTAAGAAGCATCTGCTTGTGATTTAGTGGCATTTGTCCCACTGTGTCATAAAAATAACACTGATATCTATCAAAAAACTATGTGCTAGAAATATAATCTCTGGTGACATAAGTCAGAAGGATGGCTAGTCATTGGGATGGGACAGATTGGAGTCTTCTGGGGTGCCAGAAATGTTCTCTGTCTTTATCTGGTGGCGGTTCCATGGCTGTGTTTATTTTATGAAAAGTCGTCAAGCTGTGCCCTTAAAATCCATGTGGTTTACTACACATGAGTTATGTCTCAATAAAAATATAGGAAAGAAAGAAAAAACTAACCATGTGTCATTCCTGAAACTTATCTACAATTCTTAGAAGGTGGATTTTATGATCTCCATTATTAAAAATATTGAGGTTCAAGTTTAAGTGACTTCCCCAAAGTCACATGGATAGCCAGAGACAGAGTCAGGATATAAGCTCATGTTGCTCTCATTTAAAAGGCTCTACTTTTTTCTTTTTTAAACTACAAGACTAAGGATTTGCAAGATTTATTTCTGCCCTGGATTTCTTTTCCCTTTCTGGAATACAAGGAACTCTGGTTACATATAGGTCCCTCTACTATGCATGTTAGACTTATTATATACTAATATGATTGGCTTTGGGGGACACAATGAGGCCACAGACCCTTGCACAGGGGAAAATTATGATCTCACATCAGTTATTCAAGGGATAAAAAGCTCTCAGGTAGTCCCAGCCAGTGAGGCTCAGTGGTTTGGAGTGTCATCCAATGACAAAAAGTTGCAGGTTTGATTCCTGGTCAGGGCGCACGTACCTGGGTTTTGGGTTTGTTCCCCTGGCCAGGGACTATTGATTCCTGGTCCAGGAGCCTGTGGGAGGCAGCCAGTGGATGCTTCTCTCTGTCATCAATGTTTTTCTCTCTCCTTCTCTCTTTAAAAGGAGATGGAGGGAGGGGAAGCTCTCAGAGAGGAACCAGAAACCAGAAGTGAGGCTCTAAGACTGGGGAGAGTAAACAGCCCTGTTTCTTGCTGGTTCTCTTAGCTGAGCCCTCCTGGAGGTAGAGGAAGGTGGCCTCTGACCCTTGGGGCTAGGAATACCCTGGAGTGAAAGCCATGGTCTTCAAATGATTATACCTTATTTCTTTTTTAAACATTTTATTTATTTATTTTTAGAGAGAGGGAAGGGAGGGAGAAAGAAAGGGAGAGAAACATCAATGTGTGGTTGCCTCTAGTGCACCCCCAACTGGAGACCTGGCCTGCAATCCAGGCATGTGCCATGACTGGGAATTGAACCAGCGACCCTTTGGTATGCAGGCCAGTGCTCAATCCACTGAGCCACACCAACCAGGGTTATTATACCTTATTTCATAAATGAATTTATCTAGCTTATTTCCCCTTTGTGGTCCTCTGGCAGTGGTTGCCTCAGTGTGATGAAATCATATATATATATACACACATACACACACATATGTGTGTGTGTGTATTCACTCCAAAAAATAGATTCCTGAGCCTTGCTTCAGACCTATATAATTTGAATATCTGGAACCTTGACCATTGTAACAAGTCTTCCAGGGGTTTCTTCTAAGATACACTAAAGTGTAAAAGCTACTGCCCCTGAGTTTAGGACAGCTTCAGATCCACTCTACTCTGCGGATCTCTGCAGAGACTGTACCTTAAAAGGAAAGTAGCTCCTCTCAGAGTTCACAATAAAAATGATCTAGTAAGAAAGCCCTGGGAAGCAGTAGAGGGTATTTGAGGTCAGATTCAAAAACTTATCATAGAGACCTTTTGACACACATCAAATTAGAGGATTAGAATTTTTTTCCCAAGATACAAAATGTAAACCCCCCATTCTCAAGGTGTAATTTTGGCAAACACAGTGTCCTGTAACCACACACAGTCTAGACATAGAACAGGTTTATCATCCCCCAGATTTCCCTTGAATCCTTTGATAGCATATCCCCACCTCTAGTCTCTAGCAACCATTGGTCTGTTTCTGTCCAGTTAATTTTACATTTTCCAGAATAAAGACATTCCATCTAACTAGAATAATGTAGCCTTTTGAGTCTGGTCTTTTCCACTTCCTTAGCATAATCCACTTACTAATATATAATTCATGCTGCTGTAGGTTTCAGTACTTCATTCACTCTGATTATTGAGTAGCGGTCCATGCACGGATATATTCCAATTTGTAAGATGAAAGAGGAACTGGACTGACTTAGGTGTGTGAGGGCAGGAGGTGGTGGGGTGAGGCAGTGATGGGGCATGTGACTGAAGGCCCTCAGTTTGCATATGACAGCATGACACTGAGCTGCCTCTGTGATATTAACCTGCAACATCCTTAATATGTGGACATCTACAAGTAGGAGCAAAAAGGAGCTTGACACATGGGATGCCAAGATGTACTTACAGATTTCCCTCTACTAATTATGATTAATTTTCTTACTTCTAGCCAAATTTGATTTGGAGCACCTTAGTGAAGGAACATTGGAGTGTCTGCTTTTCCAAAAAGTTGACTTCTCGCAGAACGGAGGATGTGAAGAGTGCCGAGCTGTGGTGACAAGCCCACGAGTCTGTCTGCTACTTTCCAGCTCTGAGAGCTTGGGGACACACTGAAGTCCAAGTTTACCTCACCTAACTCCTTCTGGCTCTACTTGCCTTTCCTAGGTCTTAGGGTTCCACGTAAGATAACAGATGCCAGACTCCATGAAAATCCTGAATTTATTCACACACGTTAATTACCTTTAGAGGCATGTGTGCCCGTGTTGTACCTTTACTACAAGTCTGTGTGGCTCAAAGGCTGTATATCCCCACACAGTGCTTCCAGTAGTGGTGGAAACTCAAAAACCACTGAGTGAAAGAGAAGAAGAGCATCTCTATAACATCCAATTTAAACTCTGGCAGCTAAATTTGAGAGTCATGTTGTAGTAAATACTTCTCTAAATAATTTCTGGTAGGAGAAGTGATCATTTCAATTATGGTGACTTTGGAGAAGTTAAAATCCCTTAGTTTTTTTCTTTTGTTTAAAGCCGTTACATTTGATATGTACAATAAAAACCACCAAATTAAATTGTTAATTGTAACAAATATAAATTCAAAACTAGCTTAAAATGTAAGTATAAAATACCACTTTGTAATAACTAAAGTTTACATATTGCATTAACTTACTTGAGTCTTCTGATGAATGTGAAATAAAATGAAAGGTTAGAGTGATCATGCTGGAGTCATGGTGCTCCTTGGCAAGATGAGATTAACCACATAGTTACTGTGAGGCTAACATGAGATAACGTAAACCGTGGTTAGGAGAGGGCCTGGTACATTGACTGAGGACCTACTGTGGACAGTTTACCTTGAATACATTCAGGGTAATAACATTTTATAAAATAATATCCTTGCCTTCAAGGTACTCAGAGTCTAATAGATGTGTGTGAGGGGGCAGGTAAAAGGGTAATTATGATTTCACTAGGTAATGTTTTGACTGACAGATGTAGACACAATGCTATGAGAATGTAGAAGACTGGGTACTGAACCTTGAAATATTGTGAGAAAAATGACTCAGAAAAGCTTCCTCTAACTAATAATATATGGTCTAATTTTAAAAAATTAAGTAGCACTTAGGCAAATGATGACAACAACAACAGCAAAGAGGGATGATTTCTGGACAAACTGCCCAAGTTCAATACTTTTATCTACTACTCACTGGATGAATAACCTTGCACAACTTACTTGGTCTTTCTTTTCTGCGTCCCAGTTTCCTCAGAAACTACCCTGGAGTGTAAACAAGAGCATTAAATAAGTTAATATTTGTGAACTACCTGGCAAAGAGTGTATACTGTATACAAATTTAAATGACAATAATTAGGCCAAGGGATCTGCATAAGGTGAGGTCTAGAGAAGGGAGAACAGAGTGTATTCGGAGTTGTGCTCAGATGCTTTCTGGCAGGAGAGTAAGGTGTGAGGAGGGAAGCTGTAAGCTCTGGGGGTATCTGTCTACTGGTTAATAACAGAGAGCCTTGTAGACCCTTCCAGTTGGGTTGGGTTTACCCTGATGATAATGAGAAAGAAAGAGAGCATTTTAAATCAGGTGGAAAGGTCTTTCCTTGACCTGGAAAGACCATACTCAAGGAACCTAGGGAAGATTATAACCAATAAAAGCTGCTGGCCTGCACTAGAAAGATGAGGAAGTATTAGGGAGATAGAGTCAACAGATCTTCATGTCAGATGGTTAGAAGTTGAGAAGACTGCGAACTAAGTTTGATTCCCAGGTATTTGGCTTTTGTGTCTCAGAGGACGGAGAAACTATTCACTAAAGAAGAATCTGGAAGAAAAGGAGGAGTGGGCTGTGGCTAAGAATAATATGACATATGGAACCTAGTCTGCCTTGTAGCCTGGGACACACAAGTGGCAATCACTCACCCCAGGGCCTGAGCCAGTGGCATTCCTCTGGGGTCACCATGAATAAAGGAGAGGTCATGGGACATGTGTTATGTCTAAGATGAGTATATGAAACTGAGGGTCAACTCTTAAAGTTGTATCCTGGAGGGCTTTGGTTCTGGGAATAAGCCCAAAGCTGGACAGACTTCCACTCAGAGCAACAAAGCTAAATGAAGCCAAGAAAAAGGAGGGTGAGGGAGGGGGAAATTACTAAGGGTCCCAGAGAGTCTATGAAGGAGCCAGTGCCTGCCACACCCACAGGTCCCACCTGAGGGTAGCAGCCCCACAAAATTTTTCTGATGAGTCACTGTGATTTTCAACATGATCTCAAGCACACACAAGCCAGTCACTTGTTCTATGTTGATTAGATGGGGTCTGATGTCTGAGCCAATAATGTACCACTTGGAAACCAGTAGGTCATTCCCGTTTCTCCACCTCCATCACCATCCCAACACAGCTTGGAAAGAAGGAGGTCACAAAAACAACTGATATTAAAAAGTGGCATTGATGCCCACTTATATCATCTCTTGCAAAGGATAAACAGACTACAGCCAAAGGTATGGTATCTTGAATCACACTGTGCTGTGCCGTGGGTATGAGGGCCTAGAGAGACTTCCCCACAGTGAAAGAGATGACACTCTGTCTTACCTCATGTTCCCCGTAGGCTTGCTATCCATCCCATTATTGTCCACTTTTGTCAGAGAAAGAAACTGAGGCTCAACATGTAACATTGTTATAAAAATTAAAAAAAACAAACAAATGCATTCATCGAGTGGCTAAAACTCATTGTTTACAGCTAAACTGGATATTTTCCCCTATTCTACAGTGCCTTGTCAATACTTTGATAAATACAATTCAATCAGCAGTCTATGATAAGTTTTATTAAAATGTCAAGAGGCTTACCAGTCAGAATAAAAATGCAGGATAAAAACCATATTTGTGGATTTTACTAAAACCCACACTGTTGGAATACAATTCCTACTGTTCAACAAATCCAGGCTCATTCATCTCTATTCTATTGTGCTAAGAACACAAAGTAATAGGAGGAATAATGTTTTCCTTTTTCTCTGTTCAAGCTTAAAGCTTAAAACTGAACACAGCATGCAACTTTTTGTTCCAAAGCCAGGGAATTTGATAGCTACTGTATATATGCATTTGGCTTCATCCAAAGTATTACTCCCCAAGTTTGTAACAACTGACTACCCTCCTACACTAAAAGTTTATTTGCCTGGTTTTCCTTTTCTATAAAAACCACAAATCATAAAAAATGATGATGATTATGTTTTTTCATTGAAGCCACAACGGCATCTAATCTCTGGTAAGAAAACATGAAAGGAACGCCAAACAGAGAGAAACGGGTTCTTGCTCTGCCCTCCTTCATCCCACGCCGAGGCTTTCAGGAGGCAAAGGTTGGCATTGTCAAAGGCCTCAAAGGCACACCAGTTGTGGGATGTACATCAAGGACCAAAGTGAAATCTTTCCTGAACAACCGATTATCAAATTACAGACCTGTCACCCGTGCTTCCTGGGAAGGGTCAGCACCTTCCCTTGTTCCCCACAGACAAAGAATGTGTGACAGGCAGATCGATACTTCAGTTAACTAAACAGCTGGCTAATAACAGAACTGACAGCATGCAAAGGTTGTATTGAAGACAATGAAATAAAAGTGTGTTTTTATGGACTTTTTTCTATGCAACATCTTGGTGGGTCCTACTTTTACTGTTTTTTTTTTTTTCTTTTCCTTTCACTAGATGAGGCTAATAGTGATTCTAAGCTCAAATTTAAAAGAAGAGGAGACATAACTGCCGGATAACAATGTGCAGAGGAGGTGCGATTCATTATAAATAAAGGAGTGGCCAAGGAGGAGAGGGAAGCCAACTGATTTATCAGCCTCCTGGGGACCGATGGCAGAGACCCAAATCAATTGTCATTAACTAATTACTCTTCTCCTTTGTCAAGATAAATTGGTTCATCCAATGTGTTTTCCAAGTGTGTCAGGTGAATTGCATTAAAAAGGATAAACAGCACTCTTTTTCTGTACACTCTGTCGAAAATCTTAACAGCTTAATTGTTGTTCTGCTGATTAGAGAGGCAGCGCTGGGCAGTAGTTAAGGGCCAGGTCTGGGGCTGCTCAGATGCGAAGTTCCCTCCATCACCAGCTCGTTGGGGGGCTGCCTGCAAGTTCCTCATCCTCTCTGTGTCTCAGTTTCCTTCCCATCGAAACTAGGCTAACAATAGAATTGGTGTGAGAATTAAATATGTATGTGTTATTATTTTCATACACATCATGTGATACAATTTACAAAGTCATGTCAAATGTTAGATGTGGTGACTGGTACGTAGTAAGATAGCAAACTTGCAGCAACATACTTTTCAACATTTTTTTTTGTTTGTTTTTATTCCCAGTGACTTGGGAGCACCATACAAACATATGGGCTGCATCATTTTTTTTTCTTCTTGGTAGAAATTTGCCTATTTTAAAACTAGTTTATGTGTCTCTTAATTATTCAGTTGTTAGTGTTATTTAAAAAAAATTTTAAATTTATTGTTGTTCAGTTGTCTAGCCATTCTCCCTTTTGCTCACCCCTCCCCCTCCTCCCCTACCTCTGAACTCAGTCCCCTCCCCCGCTGTCCTGTCCCTGAGTCCTCTATTTGTGTTCTTTGCTTGTCCCTTCCGCTTCCTTCCCCTGTTATCCCTCACTCCCCTCTGGTCACTGTCAGTTTGTTCTTTATTTCCCAGGCTGCATCTTTCCCAATGTAAAGTATCCGGATTCTTCTGAACATTTATTTAATCAGTGACACCGATAAGTGTAGCACCTCAACTCTGAAGTGCTTTATGGTTAAAGAAGCACTTTTCAATCCAATAGCATTTTTAATTGTCACAGAATTCTGCAAGGCGATAGCTTTGGAATTTCTGTTACAGGAAGGGGGACCGAAGCTGAGAGAAGTTATGAAGCCTGTCAATATACTGAGACATAAATGATAGATCCAGTACAGTAAACTGGGTAAAACATTCAAATTCTGTAAGCACATCTCAGTTTAAATATTCGCTTTGCCACTTCTTATCTGTGTGGCCGTGAACAACTGTTTTAACTTCCCTGAGTTTCCATCTCTTCATCTGCAAAACACAAATACCACCTACACCTGTCTCACAGAGTTGTGGTGAAGAGTAATAGAAATAAAATGAAAACACTCAGTAGCAAAATAGGTATGTGGTAATCATTCAATAGTGTTATTGATACCTGTTCACTATTATTGTTGCTATCATCATCCTCATATTATTAATTAAGTGAAGTGCTTAGTGGGGCACTATTTCTTACAGTTATTGTTATCACAAAACCTGGCATCTTTCTACTCGATTATCTTCTCCTTGCTCCTCCCCCTTCTCCTTCTTTGCTTCTTCCTGCTCATCCTGCTTGGTCCACATGCCATATGCAATTAACACATAGAATATGTGAGCAATAGTCCTCTTGTTATAGGTGAAACTTCTGACATCTGGGTCTATGTTATTCAGTCCTCTGTGAATCAGCCGATTCCAATATAAACTCAGTGGCTTATGCTAACAAATGAGTTTCTCCATCTGCAATGTAAAACCCAGACACCTGAGCACTGCCTCCTGACACCTCCTCTGTTAGGGGGAAGGCATCGAACACTTAATGAACATCATTCATCATATTAATGGAAGGTCCACAGTGTGTTGACACTGCACCGGGAGTGAAGATTACCATGGTAAACAAAACGAACCTTATATGTTTA
>PVKM010034891.1:0-15382 GCA_004027735.1 Carollia perspicillata
AAACTACATCGTTCTCAGTCACATCTAGGACAGAGCTGAAGCGAGCACTCTGCGACTATCAGTGACCGTCCTTGTTTTTATGTTGCGCTCCCGCACGCGGCTGACTCCTGCACCTAGCCGTACACGCAAGGGCTCAGAGCGTGTGGCGAGAGGAACCGCGTTCCTGGAATTTTTCTCTAGATGATTTTTTTAGGTGACATAGTGCCATATGAGCAACAAGGGCAGAATGTCATCTTAGTGGATAGGCATGTGTGTAGAGGAAAGGCACACACGTGCACTATTGTGCTTGAGGCTTTGATGACATGACTGTCCCCACACCTCTGACTAAGCTCTAAGGAGAGGGACGTGTCCCGAATGTCCGGTGCTTCTCTTGTCACCCCACAGGCAGATCAGTGTGTGTCTAATGACTGAGCGACTGGGGAACGGAGTGCATGAATGAACGAACGGACTTCTGCTTGCCCTGGACGTCTCATGGGATGCCACACCGCAGAGTTTGGGGTGAGGCAGAAAGACACGCACAGAGTTAGCATTTAGGTGGCACATGAAAGACAGTATTTTCTATTTTCTGTGAGTGAAAGGTTTTTTCCTGCTATTACTGTGATAAGGATGCTGGCCCGTGGAGTTCCTTCCTGCCCTGTATTGTAGGCCAGTGGTCCCCAACCTTTTTGGCACCAGGGACCGGTTTTGTGGAAGACAATTTTTTCCATGGACCGGGGTTTTGGGATGATTCGAGTGCATCACATTCAAGCTCACTTCCTGCTGTGCAGCCTGGTTCCTAACAGGCCTGGATTGGTACCAGTCTGCCACCTGGAGGTTGGGGACCCCTGTTCTAGACAACTTTGAGAACACGTTGGGGCTAGGAAGGCAGTTTTCCACCAGAGTGAGTTCACGGAAGGGAGCATGGGTGCGTCCAATGATCTCTTTGCTTACGGCATTTTCTTACTTGTGTGGTATCGCAACTCCTGGGGAACAATCAGAGCCAAACAGGAAGGTCCTCAAACTGAGGGTGCTTGTGGACGAGTGCGTAAGGGGTGGGGGGTGCAGGTTCCTGTTTATGGCTCCGAACCTGACTTGGAATGCTTGATGTTTGTGCTCCAAACCAACGGCCTTGCCCTCGTATCAATTTATTCCCACTTTGATTGCATTGGTCTCTACTTCCAAAAAATGTTTGGTGCAGCACCTTTCAGTTTGTTTGGAGACTATCTTTTTGTGCATTCAGACTTCGTGAACCAGGGGACAAAACAGTGTGTCTTAAGTGGGTAACCAAAATCACCGAAGTAATAAAATATGCCATGATATGGTCTCCACTAGAATGGATGTGCTTATGCAAAAGTTCTGTTAATAAATGTTGACTCATTTCTAGAAACTCATCCACAGCATGTTTTGTATATTTCCTTATAAAAGAAGGCACGTGAATGAACCTATTAAAAAAAACTTGTCTTGAAACACATTTTTTCCCCTTTAACTCCCCAGATGCTGTACGCTCGTTAGATTATAGTTAGAGGCACATTTGACATTCACAGTATTTTTGGGGTGGGTGTGGGGAGGGCCAAGCAGTTTACCCTCTGCTTCATGGAACAGGCGTCTCAGGAAAGCAATGGGTCCTTCAAGTTGGGCGCCCTCAAAGCACTGCCGTCATTTGCTTTTCAACGGCTCAGTGCCAGTGGACGTGGGAAAGATGTCATGTCGTTTTATGTGCAAGGGGTTCAAGAGGCCACCCAGGAGTCTCATCAGACCGGTTCTATCCAGTTTGCCCATGCTCTAGTTTTCTAGAGAGCTCCATTTAGGAGGCTCGTCCTTTACTGTCTGTCCCATGTGACTCCATAAATGCCCTTCCTTTGTCTCCCAGCGGGTAATTTCCTTTCCACTTCAAGTTCTTTTACAGAATGACCCTTCTCCCAGAGAAGAACTGAGGCCTCCCAGTGCTTTGTGATATCGCACATGCACGTACGCACATACGCACGTATGCACGCACGCACGCACACCCCAAATCTCACCCCACCTACTGATCCACAAGTGCACGGCCAACGCTTTGTAGGGACAACAGATACGTTGCTCTGTGTGCCGCTGCAATGACACGCATCACTGGTGGTCAGAACCGGAGGAACCAGTGACCCCTCCTCTCATGGTGGAAATCCCCACCGGACGTGGGGGAAATTGCGTCCCTGGACTGGCCGCCGGGGCCTGCCGATGTGCCGTGGGACTGTCTCAGCCACACCTCCTCCCTCAGCAGCACTTTGCTGTCTCACTGGGCGTCGTCCAAGGCGGATTGCCATTCCTTCTCCCTCTCTTTCCTCACAGTCATTTGATTGCTCTGTCTGAAGGTCAGAGAACAATACCAGTAGAAGCACCAGTTGGCTCCCTGACAGGTTCGGGGCACAAGTCCCAGGGTCTGGACCTTTCTCAGAGATGTTTGTGAAGGCAGGGGACTTTGGGGCTTCTGCGATCAGCTTCAGGGCAGGTCACAGGACATCGTGACCTTGTTGGAACTTAATGAAGATGGATCATGCAAGAAGGAGTGGAAAGTGTTCCTATGGTGTTATTTAGAAAACACTGATAATGATGCCTCAAGAGATAAATGTTTAATGACCTCTTTTGTTTTTGTAGAATTTAACTCCATGACTCACCTTGCACGCGGCCTCAGAACTATTCCAATACTGCATAGCACATTTAGTCTATACGACTGCTCCGTGGATGAGCGTGCTATGGCTGCAGAGACAGAAGACCACAGACTAGGCCACAACAGAAATTTGTTTTCTCCCAGTTCTGGAAGTAGAAGGTCAAGGTGTCACGGTGGTGGTCCCTTCAGAGACCTCTCTCCTCGGTGGGTAGACACCATCTTCTTCCCGTGGCCTCACGTGCCCGTCTCTGGGTGTGTCTGAGTCCTGATCTCCTCTCCTTATAAGGACACCACTCGTATTAAATTAGGGCCCACCCAGTGATCTCACTTTATCTCCTTACCTCTTGAACGGCCTCATCTCCAAATATAGCCCTATTCTAAGGTACTGGCAGTCTGTGAACTTCAACATACCCATTTTGGGAAGACACACGCCAGTCCATCATTCTTCATATTTGGCTTTTCATTGCCTGAAATGTCAGGACAGGAAAACACGTTGTTGCCACAAAGAAGCAATCGGAGTAGGGGACCTTCAATGCTGTTGCTCTGGACTGGGACTGTCACATTCAAAGCAGTCTTTTTATGGAAAAGTCTTTCCTCTCTCAGGGTCATAGTCTGACTGTGCGTACCCAGAATTCATGTCTGCGTGAAGGTGACATGTTTGCTCCTTCTTTGGGATCATGAAAAAAAAATCCCTTTACTTGTTGATTCATTGTTATTTCCTCCTCTGGATAGAACTCTTAAAGTGCTAGGAACAGGGTACGCAGCGGCTGCTCCAGGCAGAGCTTCCAGGCCCTGGTTGTCCACCTCCCAGCTGCTTGGGCCTGGCAGTCTGGTTATGATGGAGTGCAACCAGCTCTCTTCTCGTGGGGGCCTCTGGGAAGCTGGATCTGTAGGGAGGAGCCTCTTGTGAATAATTAGGTAAACCTCATTGTTATAAAGCCAAGCTGTGCATGGGGATTTTTCTTCCTTATCCTTTTCTTTCTTCTGTCTTTAGTCTCCCTTCGGAGAGAGAAAAAAAAATCTACTGTGCACCCCTCGTTTCAGCCTGTGACACTGACGTTTGAAGCTGGAACCCAGTGTTCCACTTTCTGCAAGGTTAAAGAGCATTGTCTGAGCGCAAGTCTTCCCAAGGGAGGGAAGCCACCCATTCAAAGAACTGCAAAGTACAGGGTCCGGCACAAATAACGCCCCCCTTTATGATAAAATCCGTTATTACAAAATCATAAGCGTGCAATTCCGTAACCTAACAATATCACACCCAGGCACACCATATGACAGTTTAGGTGAAATGTTCAAGTTGAAACTATGAACTATTACACCCATATTATCACCCCGCCAACCACACTCAAGCAGGTGTTACTTCTGCGGGACCTTGTAGAACACTTAGCTCTTGGACGCGTTCCCCCCACCCAAGGCTCCTGGTAGCAGAAGGAAGATCGATCTCTTGCCCACACTCCCATGGGCAGTTGGCGACTAATCTGGTCAACAGAGCTGCTCCCACTCCACCATTTCCACAACTCCGCTGGGTTAACACGGGCACCGAGTATAAATAATGCATGACACAGATGTAAATGGGGGCCTCTGACTTCTTACATAAGAAATGCAGATGGGTGACGGAAGACAGTTGGAAGTCTTCCCAGGCAGATGCTGTAGTAAATTAGACAGTATTCCATAATTATCCAATGAACTGGCCAGGCCAGACTTGAGGATGACAAGTGGCAGCTGTGATTAGAACACGCTTAGGTCATTCCATGAGCAAATGTAAGAAGTACTGCAAACAGTGACCGTGTTGAATCACTCGGGAGACCTCACAGCACGGTGGTAGGGAGCTGGGAGCCCGGAGCCAGCACACCTGGCTTCAGATGCTGGCTGTATGGCTGAGGGACTGGGCGACTTCAGGCAACTTACGGAATTTCTTTTGCTTCTGGTTCTACTCTGTAAGATGCGGTTAATAATAATGCTCTCTTATAATAATGTTGTGATGATTAAGTGAATTAAATATATAAAACACTTAGAACAGTATGCAGCACGCAGTAAGGTCTACGTAAACATTGGCCACTCTTACAGTTACCTGTTGGTGCAATACCTCACCCTGATGTCTCCAACTTTCCAGAACATTCTAATGCTCACGTAGATACTACGTACCAAGTCGTGTGAGAAAGGATGGTTCCTATCAATCTTTCTGAGTGATGCGGATCACCCGGTGGTGATCAGCGGATGAATCTTCGTCACCAGCCTCCGAGCTGCGTCTGCACTTGGGAGATGATCTTCTCTGTCCTGTGTCTGCATGAACATGGCTGGGAAGTTATTTTTTAAAACGTATTAAAATAATGCAAGCAGAGCCCAGTTTTAACTTTGCGCGAGTCCACGTGCGTTGATTAAACTCCACTGACACCTCAGAGTAGTTACACTGGAGGTGAGGTCTATGCCGTCTCAGGTGAGATGGCAAAGCGCGTCTGCGGCACGGTCCTCCTGCTCCCGAGCGTGCGCGCACGGGCAGCAAAAGTGCGCACGGGCAGAAACCGGAAACGGGACAGGAGCTCCTGGGTGGATTCTAAGGCGTGGGTCCTCTCCAGGTGAGCAGAGGTCGGCAGTCTCAGGAAACAGCTGCCGCCCAGCAGTCAGCCCAGGAGGCTGAACGGGCAGTTTTGGAAACTCCCAAGAACATCCTCACCTCCACCAGATTCACAGAAAAGCAGGCTACTGGGGGTTGGGGGGACGCCAGATACAGCAAATGAAAAGACAGGAGGATCCCCAGTTAAATTAGCTTCAGGTAAACAGTAGATACGCTTTTACCTAAGTATGTCCCCAGCACTGCATGGGACATGGTGTTAGTGTCCTAGAATGGTCCCACAGACTGTGGGGCTTAAACAGCAGAGTTGTGCTCTCTCACAGCCCGGAGGCCAGAAGTTGGGTCAAGGTGTCGGCGGGGTTGGTTTCCTCCAGGGCTGTGAGGGAGCATCTGTTTCATGCTTCTCTTGGCTTCCGATGGTCCCAGGTGTTCCTTGGTTTGCAGCTGTGTCACTGGACTCACACATGGCGTTACCCCTGTGTGCATGTTTGTGTCGAAACCTCCCTTGTAAGGACACCCATCATTATGGATTAGGAACCAATCTTACTCCATATGGTCTCACCTTAACTGAGTCTGCAATGACCTTATTTCTAAACAAGGTCACGTTCTGATATCCTGGGGGTTAGGACTTCAGCATAGTCAAATATCTTAAACATTTACATGATGGAATTCTACTTGGCTCTAAAAAAGAACATTTTACCCTTTGCAACAGTATGGATGGACCTGGAGAACATTATGATAAGTGACATAAGCCAGGCAGAGAAAGACAAATACCATATGATGTCACTCATATGTGGAATCTAATGAACAAACTGAATGAACAGGCAAAACAGAGACAGACCCATAGATGGAGAGCCGATGACAGCTAGTGGGGGTGGAGGGAGGTTAGCAGGTGGAGGGATTGAGAAAAGAGGAAAAGGGACTCAGGGACATGGACAACAGTGCGGTGACAGCAGAGGGGAGAGGGTATAAGGGGACTAAATGGTAATGGGAAAAATGTAATAAAGATTAAATTTTAAAAAGAATTTATGGGAGGGGGTACAATCCAACCCATAACACACATGTTCATATTTTAAAAGTATTTGTTGTTTATCTGAAATTTAAGTTTAACTGGGTGTCCTGTATGTTCATTGGCTAACCCTGGCAACCCCAGAGGGAGGTTGGGTTAATAGGTAACAGAGGGGCACCCTGGAGCCTTCTCACCCCCTGAAAAATCCTGAGGGAAGAAGTACTGGAGAGAAACAATATGTTTTTATCGGTTTGCTGGGAAGGGAAGAAGGGAGGTAGCTAGACCTGATTGCCCACAGTTAATCCTGTGTATTGATAAACAAGCAGTCAGTGGAAGGCACTGGCCAGAGAAAACAACTAGCCACTGAGGCCTGCGGCCGGAGGAAAAAGGGACACAGACAACGCTTCCTAAACCCTCTTCGTCCTCTGCAGACGGACCGGGCCCAAACCCAGGGCCTTTTCCGCTCTTGCTTCTCCAGCCGTGGAAGTACAGGCAAGGTGACTTTGCAGCAACGAGGGGCTTACCATTTCTGGTACAAAGTCGCCCAAGCCCACTTTGGGGAGAGCAATCTGAACCTCAGACTCACCCTCTCCAGCACAAATAGGTTCTCCTCCACCTAGCTGGAGTGAACCGGGAGTCGGATTCCACACACAGAAGCAGAGACTGGGGCTTCCAGTCATGGGTTCTTACGGACCGTCTGGAGCTCGGCACCCAAGCCACGCCCCCACTGCGGCTGCAAAAACGATCTCAGCTTCAGAGAAGCGCACGGAATCCTCATCTCCTAGACACACACCGGAATTTCCGGAAGGAAAGACAGCGCGTTTCAGCTGAAGTAGGAGGAGAAACGGGAGAAACTGACCTACTCTCAAAGAAATAGAAGGTCAGCTTGAGCTGCTCGAATGAAATGTGATTAGTGTACGGAGAAATTGCTCAGGAACTCTGCAGAGATAATGTTAGAAAGAAAAGCAAAGAAATGTAGGGTGTAAAAGACATGAGAAACCCATCTGAGAAGAAAAACACTCTGAACCAGAAGAAACTACAGTGTTTTGTTTGTAAGGGACGTCAAACAATAAGAAATTAATGGAAGAGGAAAGAAAACAATCACTTAAAAAACAAAAAATGTATGATTACTAAGAAACAAGATGAGACCCACACTAACATTTTACAAACTAATATATAAAGTAGACATAGCAATAAAGAAGAAAGACACTGATGGAAAACAAATTGATTTGGATGGCACATAATAGGTACGGTATTCTTAATAGGGTTAAATCATAACCCAGCCACCTGCCTCCACAAAAACAAAAAGAAACAATAAAACAGGTGCTAAAGACAGAATGTGTGTGTTCTTCCAAAAGTCAGGTCAAAATTCCAACTCCCAAGGTGATGGGACCAGGAGGCAGGGCCTTTGGGAGGTGAGTGGGTCATGAGGGAGGGACCCTCCCGGGTGGGATTAGCGCCCTTATGAAGGAGACTCAGAGAGCTCCCTGGCCCCTTCTGCCATGTGAGGTCATAGCAGGAAGGCACCTTCTGTGAAGGAGGAGGGATCTCAGCAGACACTGGATCTGCCTGGTGCCATGAACTTGGACTTCCAGCCTCCAGGACTGTGAGGAGCACGTGCGTGTTGTCTGTAAGCCACCCAGGCCATGCCGTTCTGTTAGAGCGGCCTGCTTTCGGTCAGGACGGCGGGGCTCGGGAGCGCTTCAGTCTGATCACCCGTCTCAAGACAGACTTGCTCTTGTGTGAACTTCTGCTTTTATTTTTTTATCCCCCAAGGGAGGCATTTTATTCTTGTCTCCCTCAATGATGTTTGGATTTTTTTTACCTGCAGTTTGTCATTTCGTGTGTTTATTCCTACTTGGGTCTCAGGCTGTCCTTGCAGGATCACGTTCCTCTTTCTTGAACTTTGTCTCCCAGACTTCCCTTTACTTCCAGACTCCGGGGTGCGTTCCCGTAGCTTCTGCTCTAACCGTCCTTCCGTCCTCCTGTCCATGAAGGAGCGCTTGGCTGGGTACACAATCCGACAATGTCTGGTGTTCGCCTGCCCCACCCTGAAGGTTATACATCACCGTCTCTGGTTTTATGGGTGCAGTTGGGACATCGGCTGTCATTTAGATTGTTTTCGTAGGTGATTTGTTTTACTCCGGCCACATTTATCTTCTCTTTGGATTTTATGTCCTGTAATTTTATCAAAATGTGCTTAAGTGTAAATTTCTTTTTATATATCCTACTTAATTTATTTTAGTGTATTGTGCTTTTGGGAATTTGGCCTATGTTTTCTGTCAGTCCTGGAGATTTTGCCATCACTTCCCTTTTAATTATTTCCTCTCATTCATTTTTATGTCCCCGAGATCCCAGTGAGATGTCGGTGGCCCTCTCATTCTAGTCTTCATTTCTCTTCATGTCGCTCATATTCTCCATCACTATTCTATTATTGCCTTCAAAAAAAAAAAAGGATCTTCCAGAACTCCTCGCTGGGTATTTATCAGAGATAGTGATAATGATGATCGTGATGACTTAGCTGTTGTTTTTTTCCCCTGAATTATGTCTCATCCAGGGTTCAGGTTATCCCGTTGATTTTCCTTGGTGATTGACTTTTAGGATGTGAACTTTCCTTGAATGTCTAATGGCTGTTGGTCATGTACTTATATTAAAGTTTGAACAAATAGGAAGAGAAACCGGGAACATTATGTAAGTGGTCGGGGCTCACAGAATTACCATCTTTGCCTTGCGGCGTGAGGGTCTGCACTTCAGAATCTGTTGAAATCTCTTGGTTGCTGATAGTTCTGCTTTCTTTGCCATCATAATATGTCCCCATTTTCTCTTAGTCCATTCCTCTTGTTGAAAGAGTGGTTGGGCAGAGAAGAGAGAATGGTTATAGGCTTATTCTGCCATCTTGAATTAAAACACCAGCGTGATATTTTTTAAAAGAAGAGTCTCATCACATTAACCCCTTGCTTTAAGCATAGCAGTTTGCCATAGAACAAAGACCAGGATCTTTACCTTGATCTCTAAGGTTCTAAATAGCTTTCACTCCTAATGCCCTTTCAGCCTAGTGTTAAGTGATTCTTTTTCCTTCTCTTCCATCCGTGTGCCTCCAGACCCCAGAACAGACAAAACTTCCCTCGTAAGTAGCCTCATAGCATCACTTATCAGATAAGTGATTTTACTTTTGCTTCAAAGATCGTCTGGCTAAATCCGTCTCACCCACAAATTTAAATGCCATTAGGATAGTGAATCTATCTGACTTTGCTTATCATTTGATTCCCTAGTTCCTATTCAGTGAACAAATGCTGAGTAAATGAATGGCAGGTGAGTAAGAGCAACGCGAGCTATCTCAGCCTGTTTTTCCACATTATTTAGATCTGAGATGAGTCCTTTAAGTGATTACAGCAAGGTATTTAACTCCACTGATTCTCAAACTTATATGAAATACAAGTAAGACTAAGTAATGATTAATGTGGCTTCTAGTATAAAGATGCTTTGTTTGTGTCTGAGGTTTTTAATGTGGTGTTACATATTTGGACTAATTCTATCTGCATAACTGTATGGCGTATTATGTTGGGTCATTTGAATGCACTACAGTAAGACTGATTCATATTACTGTAAGTTAGGAGAGTTTATTGGAAAGGATCCATTTGGGAGTAAGAATGTTAAGATTCTCAGATACATAACCAGGTATCAAGAAAAAAACAACTATTGCCCAGGTGAACCCTCTGGAAACTGGAATGGGAAGCAACAGAGGCTTCCAGACAGCTGTGGAGACCACGTCTCATCGGCCCTTTGCGTGCCGTGCTTGGCCTGCCCTCTGGATCCCACCATTAGCTTTGCACGGTTAGGTTTGGGGCATGGCCACTGTTACCTGTGCGCCTCTACTACGTGGCCCACTGTGAATACGCTTGTCTTTCTCTTTGCCACTCTGATGATCTTTGACCCTGGGCTTTATGTTAGAATCTGAGAGAGAAAGAAAAGGCTGGTTTTATGGCAAAGCTCCCACAGCAGCCAAGTCTGTGGAGACTGTCCTCCCAGGATGAGGTAGAAAAGGACAGACATCTGAAGGAGCTCAGGGGGGCTCTCTCCTGAGTGCCAGACGGGGTCTCAGCTGGCGCTTTCCCCTTGTCCCCAACGGGGGGGGGGCACTCAACCCAGTTTCAGCTTCCCATGGGACCAATGACTTCCTTCCCATTGGGGGAGGGGTGCACCTGAACCCAGCTTGCAATGGATCCCCAAGGGTTTTAGGTGCTGGGCATTGCGCCCTCCCCAACAACTGCTGTGAACAGCTGGCATCTCAGCCCACGCTGCCTTGGGCTCCAGCGGCCTGATTATTCCCCTACTTTGCAGGATTGTGCTCACACTTGCCTTGTTAAAGGGAACAGCAGCAAACGGGAGGGGACTTCCCTGGGACTCGCAGCCAGGATGGCACGTCCGTCAGTGTCCTGGAGCAAAGTGCCTTTCTGTGGGGTCAGAGAGACCGGGAACCCTGCGCCTTCTCTTGCTAACCCTGCCTCGTAAGCACTTCGCTCAATTGTTTTAGTTTGGCGTAGTGGGTTCAATAGTGTCCCCCCAAATCCATGCTCACTGGGAACCTCAGAATGTGACCTAATTTGAAAATCACCAACAACGCAACAAAAAGGCAGCTGACCACATAGAAGATGATATTGACACACAACAGCCCTGACACAGGGTTAGGATCTGAAATATATAAAGAACTCCTAAAACGGAACACCAAACTGTCCAATGGAACATGGCAGAGGACCTGAACGGACACTTCTTCCAAGAAGACAGACAAACAGCCGACAGATGCATGACAAGATGTGGAGCTTCGCTAGGTATTGGGGAAACGTGAGTCGAAACAACAGTGAGACAGCGCCTCACGCCTGTTAGAACGGCTGTGGTCAACGAGACAGGCAATAACAAGCGTCGGAGAGGCTGTGGGCAAAGGGAGCCTCGTTCACTGCCGGTGGGAATGCAGACCGGCACCGCCACTGCAGAAAACGGTTCAGAGGTTCCTCAGAAAACTACGGGTAGGGTTACCATAGGACTCGGCAATCCCTCTCCTGGGTATCTACCTGAAAAACTCAAAACCATGTATTTGCAAAGAAATGTGCACCCCTATACTCATTGCAGTGCTCTTCACAGTCGCCAAGACACGAAGACAACCGAAGTGCCCTGTGATCAAGGATTGGATAAAGAAGATGTGGTACGTATATTCAATGGAATACCACTCAAGCTGTAAGAAAAGATGAAATCCTGCCATTTGTGACAACATGGATGGACCTTGAAAATATTACACTAAATGAAATAAGTCAGAAAAAGCTAAAAACCATATGGTTTCATGAATGTGTGGGATATGAAACGGACACTTGTGCAAACAGCAATGTGGCGGTTGCCAGAAGGAAGGGGGTGGGGGACGGAGGGGCCCTCACGTATGGTGACAGAGGACACTTGACTTTGGGTGGTGGGCACGCAGTGCGGTGTGCAGATCTTGTAGAAACGTACACTTGAAGCCTGTGTGACCCTGTTGACCAATGTAACCCCAATAATGTAAGTAAAAATGGAAGAAAATAGCGCCTTCAGATCCAGTAAGGATCTGGGGATGAAATCATCTTGGATTTAGGGTGGGCTCCAAGTTCAGTAATGGCTGTCCTTGTGAGAGGACATAGAGGAGCTTTAGACACAGGGACACAGAGAAAAGAAGGCCATGGGAAGGTGGAGGCAGATACTGGAAGGGTATGTCTCCAAGCCAAGCGATGCCAAGGACAGAAGACGAACACCAGGAGCTGGAAAGGGCATCGTGTGCTTCTCCCCTCAGAGTCTCCGAGAAAACCACTCCGCCTACACTTCAGTGTCAGACTTCTGGTCTCCAGGATTGTGAGATAAGGAATTCCTGTTGTTTTAAGCCCCCCCTCCCCCAATTGTGTGGTAAATAGTTAGGACAGCCCTAGGAATGGAATAGGGTTAGTTCTCTGGAGGCGGAGCCTGAGAAGGGGGTTCCTGTGCAGGTGAGTGGAGGGTCCATTGAAGAGGGGCAGTGTGAGAAGCTGCGTGAGTCAGGGACACGGTTCCAGTGGGAGACTGGACTTGGCCCTCCTCCCCGGAGAGCTCTGGAGCACCAAGCATCCTACAGGATTTTTCCCCCTTCGGCAGTGGGGCCATTCTTGTGAACTTGAGGTCAGCCAGTGACTGACTGTGGGCTCCCCAGGAAGAGAGGGGGAGGGGGAGCTTGGTCTCCCTGGGCACTTACACTCTCTGGGGCAAGCGGGCGAGGGGAAGCTGAGAGGCAGTGGCTGCACACTCATGGTAGTCAGGGGATGGGTCCACCGGTTTGGAACAGGGGCTCCGTGACGGGCTGCCACAGCTTCCCCCGTGGCAATAACGAATCCTTACTCCAAATCCTGTCAAGTTGGGAAACTTGTTATAGGTCTCGATGGGTGACAAGTGCCAACCACTTTGCATGGCCAGAGATGCTTTTGCATGGCAAAGGGTACTGTGTTGTGTGGCGCGTCAACTGTCTGCCATTGTTGCAGCTGTCTGCAGCTGGGAAGGGGGAGGCCCACGATTCAGAGGCCCAGGGAATTTGGCGGGAGAGGCTCAAAAGCCATAGAGCCTGTTGGGATGGACAGGGCTCCTGCTGAGGGGAGACTTGGGTGGGTCCTCAGTCGGGGGAGCTCCATGTGGACCTCGGAGAGCATAAGGGGTAGGATGGATGCCGATCCGAATGCATTTCCCTGCGAGGAAAGAGGCGGTAACCGCTGCATTGCTTTTTTATCTATTACTCACAGAAACGAGGAACGAACTTGTGTTGACACAACAGGACATTGTATCAATCCTTATTATAAAAATTCTGTATCTGTTCCTTCAATCTTAGCCACCTTCCTTTGCGGATCAGCCCATGTAGCATAAAATGAATATTTTTCATGGCCTCCTACCCATTAACGTGGTCACATGTTATGAAATAATACAAAGCGTTCACGTCAAGATGACATTATAAACTCCAATCTTCCTTTCTTCCTTCTCTTCATTGTATGCAGCACGTGCATTTCCCCTGGAAATAAAACGTGTGTGTAAAATGAAATTACCTGGCGGTTTCAGGTTGCTGTCCCAGTGTACCCACTTGAAATGCCTTTCCAAATCAAAAACGGTTTTTGAGGCGGTTACAATAGCATCACAAATCAAACAAATTGGTTTCAGAGTTTTACCTAAAGTAACTGAGACTAAAAAATGCACAGTGCTGCTCCCCCATTATAGCGTCATCCCGCCTTCAGCTTGTGCTTGATTTACTTAGAGGCATAGCTGAGATGCACATGAACCACGCACGAGGGACGGAGACACAGTGAGTTCTGGAGACACGCCTCTCGGCTCCGGGGTCAAGGAAGTGCTCCGTCTTGCCTGGTGCAGGTGCCAAGTAAGGAAACCCGTTCACCATCCTAGGGAGCAGCATGTACTGTCAAAACTCCACATTCCAGAAAAATGTCTAAAGCACGCTTTTCTTGGAGGTGACCTTCACCGCTTTCTACTCCTGGGACGGCCCCCTCCATCCAGTTTCTGCCACTGCAGCTCCTGGCCAGGTCATGACAGCAGCCAGAGCATGCGCCCAGGTCCTTGAAGGACACCCAGTACCTGTTTATGAACCAGGTGCTGCTTGTGCGGATGGCTCGCTCCCTTGCACAGCCCCTCTGTCCCTCCTGTACTCGGCACGCCCGGCTGGCCCATGTCCCACAGCGTCAAGCTGGAACTTCTCTCTCTGCCCAGGAGACTCGGCAGCTCCCTGGCTGGCCGATGCCCCACTGGCCCCTCTACGGCTGGCCAGCCTGGAAGTGTTAGGAGCATGGATGGCGGCTCCACACCATCTTTTCTAGGAGGTTGCTCAGAAAATTCAAATGACTAAGAATAGTTATGGGGGAACAAGTAGGTTATCACAGAGAAGTAAATGTCACTTTTTGTTCTGGAAATTTCCTGGTGTGTGGATGTGTTGGGAGGGCAGTGGGGGAGTCTGGGACTGATCATGGCCACTCGGAGCCTTAGAGGAGATGGCTGAGGGCAGAGCAGGACCCCTTGAGCCCCTGCGGTGTAGACTCCAGGGAGGGAGTCGTTATGAGCAATGCCCTCCCGACTGCCCTCTAGAGACTTTTCAGCCCCCAAACGACTTTACCCTGACATCAAGAAGGGTCTTTACCTACCGTATTTTGTATCAATCCCTGCGATAAATCTGCCCTTTTGCATAAACTTCCTCCATGTCTCACATAGACCTCCACTTCCTCTTAAAAGGAAAAGTGGTGTTTTTCTCCTTCTCCACAAGCCCCTCCATCCTTACCCCCAGACCCTGGCCAAGGTTCAGTGCTCGACCTGTGCTCCTGGTACCTGCTGGCTTCCCTCTGATCACAGCCAGCATGCTCCTTGGGAACCATGCCTTCACCTGGACCCCTTCCAGATGGGGCGATCAAAGTGCATTGCTGCTTCTAACAGCAGATGGACTTCCACCCTGACCAGGGAAAGACCATCCCGTGGTGTTCACCGGCCCTTGCAAACACCTGGGAATGGACACTGTGTGATGTAAACTCAGGTCTGATCTGTGCATTAGGTCCAGATCTTGGCTGGTCACTAGTCTCATCCTTACCAGTTACGCCTGAAGGAATTGCTGGGAGGGGCAGAGAACAACCGTTTCTATTTGTGGAAGACAAGCTCTGGCAAGCATTCGTTCAGATAATGCCCATAAAGTCACCTGGAACCCTGCGTAAAAATGCAGATGAACATACTGAATGTTATGTGGCTGTTCTCGGAACGATCGCACCACAGTCCCCAAAGGCAGTGTCACCGCAAAGGAATGGGGCAGGTGGGCGGGTCCCCTGCAGTGGCCCAGCACTGTAATCCATCTGAGGTGCTGCGTGGGCCTGGGTAACCTTGTTTCCTTTAGCGAAGTCACAGCCTCCGCGGGAAAAGCTTGGGCGAATTTCTAAAATCCGCGTTTATGCTGTTTGCCATTATTAGTCAACGTCGGAGTGTTTTATAAGTCGTTTTCTACTTAATCACACTTTCTGTTATTCTTGTTTTTTCTTTTTGAGCCTGTCACCAAACTTCTGCATGTGTAGGGGAAATAAAGAAATACATGTGAGTGTATGTGTGTGTATATATATGTGTGTATATATGTGTGCATATATGTATATGTATGTATGTGTGTACA
>PVKM010034892.1:0-15396 GCA_004027735.1 Carollia perspicillata
GATAGGTGTGCATCCATTTAGGAAGGCAATGGATGTACACCATGAGCTCACAAAAATGTCATGCCAAACTCAAAAATACCTTTTTGAGAGGTCTATGAAGCTACTAGATAAGGAGGATACAGAACATATTGATTTCAGAAAAGTACCTAAAATATCTTATTTTCCCTTTTTTGGGGAAGATGGAGGAGAGACCCAACATAGTGGTCATCACTGGTGCTATTTCAGGAGCTCTGTTTGTGGCCCCATTTGCTGTTCCCAGCTCTTCCCTTCTTACAATAAAACTATTTAGGCAGATGGGGCTGCATACCTGTAGTTAAAAAAAATTTATTGCTGTTCATGTACAGTTGTCTCCATTTTCACCCCCCCATGCCCCCTACCCCACCCATCTCCACCTCCCACCCTCTAACCTACCCCTTTGGCTTTGTCCATATGTCCTTTACACATGTTCTTTGATGGCCTCTCCCCTATTTTCCCTCATTATCTCTCCCCTTCCCCCTGGTTACATCAGTTTGTTCTTTATTTCAATGTCTCTGGTTATATTTTCCTTGCTTGTTTCTTTTTTTGATTAGGTTCCACTTATAGGTGAAATCATATAGTATTTGTCCTTTACCACTTGGCTTGTTTCACTTATCATAATGCTTTCCAGTTTCATCCATGTTGTCATGAAGGGTAGGAGTTCCTTCTTTCTTTCTGCTGCATCGTATTCCTTTGTGCAAATGTATCACAGTTTGTAGATCCACTCATTTACTGGTAGGCACTTAGGTTGCTTCCAGCACTTGGCTATTGTAAATTGTGCTGCAATGAATATTGGGGTGCATAGGTTCTTTTGGCATTTCAGGATTCTTAAGGTATAATCCCAGCAGTGGTATTGCTGGGTCAAAAGGCAGTTCCATTTTTAGTTTTCTGAGGAGATTCCATACTGTTTTCCACAGTGGCTGCACCAGTCTGCATTCTCACCAACAGTGCATTAGGGTTCCCTTTTCTCCACAACCTTTCCAGCATTTGTTTATTTGTTTACAATGGCCATTCTGACTGGTGTGAGGTGGTATCTCATTGTGGTTTTAATTTGCATCTTTCTGATGGCTAGTGATGCTGAAAATCCTGTCATATATCTCTGGGCCCTGTGTATGTCCTCCATGGAGAAGTGTCTGTTCAGGTTCTTTGCCCATTTTTTAATTGGGTTGTTTATCTTCCTGGAGTGGAGTCATGTGAGTTCTTTACATATTTTGGAGGTAAAACCCTTGTCCAAGGTATTGGACATTAACAGGTATGTCCAAGGTATTGGACATATTTGTCATTGACAAATATATTTTTCCATACAGTTGGTTCTCTTTTCATTTTACTGCTGTTTTATTTAGCTGTGCAGAAGCTTTTTATTTTGATGATGTTTCATTTGTTTATTCTTTCCTTTTTGTCGCTTGCTCTAGGGGATAATTGAAAGTATTGCTATGTGGAATATCTGAGATTTTCCTGCCTATGTTCTCCTCTAGGACTTTTATAGTGTCACAACTTATATCTTTTAAGTCTTTTATCCATCTTGAGTTTATTTTTGTGTATGGCATAAGTTGGTGATTGAATTTCATTTTTTGAATGTATCTGTCCAGATCTCCCAACACAATTTGTTGAAGAGGCTATTTTTACTCCATTTTATGCTTGTGCCCCCTTTGTCAAAAATTAATTGACCATGGAGACTTGGGTTTATTTCTGGGCTCTCTATTCTGTTCCATTGGTCTATGTGTCTGTTCTTATGCCAGTACCATAATGTTTTGATTAAAGAGGCCTTGTAATACAGATTGATATCAGGTATTATGATCCCTCCTACTTTGTTCTTCTTTCTCAAAATGGCTGTGGCTATTTGTTGGCATTTATGGTTCATATAAATTTTTGAAATGTTTGCTCTATATCTGTGAAATATGTCACTGGTATTTTAATAGGTATTGCATTGAATCTATAAATTGCTTTGGGTAATATGGACATTTTTATGATGTTAATTCTTCCAATCCATGACCATGGTACATGCTTCCATTTATTTGAGTTTTCCTTAATTTCTTTCTTCAGTGTTGTGTAGCTTTCTGAGTACAGGTTTTTTACTTCCTTGGAAAGGTTCATTCCTAGGTACTTTATTTTTCTCATTGCTATAGCAAATGGGATTTTTCCCCCCTGATTTCTGATTCTGATATGTTGTTGTTGGTATATGGAAATGCCTTTGATTTCTGAATATTGACTTTGAATACTGCTGTTTTGCCAAATTCACTTGTATTGACCAGTATTTTTAATAAGAATTGAATAAAAGATAAAACACTTTGCTTTGGATTCAAAGAAGGCACCACATTTGTGCACATTTGCTCTGTCCCATTCTTCCCTCCTTGACATTTTGATGCCATGATGAGCTTCTTGGTTGGAGCTCTGAGTAGGATGAAGGGAAAGCATATGAAAACTTCTTTCTCCCTGTCTCCTTTTTATTGAAAAATATGTAGAATTTTTAGCTAAGAAATGTAGTACATGGTTAAAAAATCAAACACTATACTAAGAGTTATAATAAAAAGTGGTGTTTCTTGCTCTATCCCACCCTACTGCAGCCATTTGCAACACTTTCTAGCAGTTTATTTTATAATTAACTTCTCCATTTCCAAGCATTATAATATGCCTATACTGCTACTTCCAGATTTACAAATTTCAGACATTCTTTATTGACTTTGAATTATTGAAGTGAGGGCAGGTGTAAGCTGGACATGATGGTATAATAGAGCACACACATCACCAGCTCTTTTCCCTTTCCTTGTCCTTCAAATACAGTTACCCTGTGCCCTTCTGCTCCAGTGTGGGCCATCCATCTGGCTATTATCTCGGGATTCTTTTCTTCACTCTCATGTTGGATCCATGATTCCTGGGTTCCATATTTTTGTCGCTCTTTATTTACTTCCTTGTTTACATTGTTTGGTAGCTTCCTGAGCTCATACATGTCTGAACATTTCTTTATTCTGCTCTCATGCTTGATTGAAAGTTGTCTGGGTATAGAATTTCCTAAGGTTAATTTGAATTAGAATTTTGAAGGCATTGTTCCATATTCCTGTTAAAGAAGCTGTGGTGGATGCAGGGCAACCTCGTCCTCAGCCTCACTTGCAGTTAGGTCAGGGTTGTAGGACTGAGTTATGGCTAGTGGGTGTGGATGGAAGTGATGCACCCACTTCAGAGCTCCGCAATCCCCCGGGCTCTCCCTTACCCTTCCATGGTTGTCTTAATAGGCCATACCTTGAATACAGTGGCCCCACAAGATGGATCCTTGTCCCTTAATGATTGCAGAGACTGTCTCTCTGCTTCTGCTGTGAGTGATTTTAGTGTGTTAACTCATTGAGATTTAGTAGCTGTTGTTAGCTGACCCTGATTAGTAAGCAATTCCTCTGTCATTCTGATTCTAGTTCCTTTTTATGTGACTTGTTTTCCATGTGCCCTAGCTTTCTCTTTGGAAGATGGTTGGAAAGAACACAGCAAGGATATGCCATTTGAACATGTTTCTGAAGGAGGAGTAAGTGTCTGCTGGGCAGAAGGAGCATTATAGGGTAAGGTATGATGGTACAATAAAGTCTGTTTGAAGAACAGTGAAAAACCTGCACAGGAAGTCATTCATTCATTCATTCATTCATTCATTCATTCATTCATTCATTTGCTCATTCAATATTTATTCAGTGTCTATTACCTAAAAGATACAATATGAGGGGATAGAAAAACTCTACCCTTATAGAGTAGAAATAGAAAGAGAAATGTAAACAAAAATTTATAAAATAATATTTAAATACTGTCAGAGAAATGTAGCATGTGACTAAAGGCATAGGCTCTGGATACAGACTGTCTAATTCAAATTTTGATTCTACCTGCTTTAGATGTGTGACCTTGGGCAAATTGTTTAACTTCAATTTCTCTATAGGTAAAATGAAGATAATAGTATTACAAAAGTGTTCCTGTTGTAACAGTTAAGGAGACAATGAAATGTAAAGTGCTTCATACATATTGAGCACAGAGAAAGATTTTTAAATTTTAGCTATTACTATTATTATTATTGTTATTAGGTATGTGTAGGTGTAGGCTGATGCTTGGCTGGGAAGGAGCTGTTATAAGCTATGTCAAGGTGTTTGAGCTGTGCCCTGTAGACATTAGGAATCATTTCAACACAGAGATGAAGGAGAAAACCATTTTTAGTGTCTTGTCATTCTACTTGCCTTACAAAACCCACTTTCAAGGGAGCAGCAATTTTCCTAAACTTCTGCAAGGCCGTTACATGATTACCCTCAATGGCCTGCCTGGGGCGTGTTCGCAAGTTCTTAGTTTTATGAAACTGACATTGGCTTCAGAGTTCATCATTGTTTCATCATAGATCAGTTTTGATTTCCCAGGGACAATGTGAGTCAATGTGAGTAGAATTTCTTCCTTTTATAACATCTGTTAGGCTACTGAGGTTTGATCCATTGGGTCGAGACATTTGAATGTTATAGAACCACAGGCTATTAGGGCTGGAAGGAGGCTTTGGGGATGCTCTCATACCAGCCTCCTCGCTTTCCAGATAAAGAAACTGAGGCCCAAGGGGGGTTGGTGATAGCGTTTCCTACAGTTGGCAGTGTTCCTGGCAATAATTGTTAATGTTTGGGGGTGATAAGTAATGATGACTCTTTCCTTGCTCTGAGCTGTGAACTAATAGAAAAATAACACACAGGAATCTGACAGAAGGAAGTAAAAATATTGGTTTTCTTACTGAATGAAGTTAAATTAGAGAGCACAACTTGATATATAGTCAAATGGCCTTTGCTCAGAATTGAACCAACACATTTGACAGGCCCTGGTGGCTGGCTGCCCTACAGGTTTGCCTTTTGCCCTTGCCAGCAGAGCTAGTCTTCCACTGGAGGGGCTGTGAGTGCCCAGAACTCCCCTTCCAAGCCTTCCTTAGAGTGAGGGCATGGGATGTGGCCTGATTCTGGCCAGTGTGATGCAAGAGGAAATCGGCAGGAACCTTTTGTGGGACCTTTCCTCTCTTAAAAGAGAAATGCTTGAGAAGAGATACTTTCCTTTCCTTATTCTCCCTTTCTCTCTCTCTGCTTTTGGGAACTGTTGCTGAAGGACACTAAGCTTGGAGCTGGGGCAGGTCATGAAGGGACTCATGCCAGCACGCTGAGGATGGCAGCCAGAAGGATGGGAAGTCCCCGAGCCCTTGGTGATACTTGCAGAGCCATACTGATGCCCATCTCCCTGAGTCCGAGCTCCCTGGTACTTAAGCATAAGTACATTTATGCTACCTTTCGTGGTCTGCACTTGTTATTTGCAGCCCAAACCATCCTAACTGATAAATCTACCTGAACTCTAACCTTCCCACATGTTGAGTCACCACGTTATTTATCGATGTCATGAGTCAATCAGGTAAGAGTCAGGGTGGGAGTGTGGAGCAGTGTTCCATCCACACTTTTTTCTCTTGTCCCCTACAGAAAAGAGGGTGGGAGACAAACAGCCCTCCCCCCAACCAACCCTGGTTGTAGCATTGGGAGGAAAAGATTAGACTAGTGTCTAAAAATAAAAGGATCTTGTATCTTATAATTGTTTAAATTGAGAAATTAGACTCATAACTTTTATGTGATGAATGGAGTTAAATTGAGAGAGTGTGTGTGTATTCTGATAGAACTTCTAAAGCTTCATGCCTTTGGCTCAGTCTGCTGTAGGCCTCATGGCTCTTCACAGTTCAGGAAGCAGAGCGTTGGCCTCCTGGTACTTACCACAGGTTGTGCTCTTATGCTGACTGTACAGAAAGAGGAGGCGGAGTAAACCCATTGTACATACCGCACAGCCCAGGGCTTCTGCCTGGTCTGTTTTGTGAATTGGGGGTGCAGGGCAGGGGTCATGGAAAAACAAAAGAAACTGGTACCTTCTGCTTTCTATCTCAGATGCTGACTCTTGAACCAAGCCATGATGTTGGGAGGAAATCCAAGCAGCCTGTGGAGAGGTCTAGCTCTGTTGGTTAGAGCATCGTCCCAGTACACTAAGGTTGCAAGTTTGATCCCCCGTCAGGGCACGTGCAGGAATCAATCAATGAACGTACAGTTAAGTGGAACAATAACTCGATGTTTCTCTCCCCTCCTCTCTTTCTATAATCAGCTGACAGCCAGAATTAACTTGTGAACCTGAAGTGGACCCTCCAGTCCCCAAGTTGAGCTGGCGTAGTTGATGTCAAACGGGTCAGAAATGACCATCTCTCCTAATCTTTGCCCTAATTGCAGAATTGTGAGCAAAATAAATAATTGTTAAAAAAGAAAAAAGCAGAGCATCAACCACAGTGTTAGGCAGGTCTGAAATAGGCATCTTTTTTTCCAGTGTCCTGGACGTGAACAATGCAAAAAGGATGAACCTAGTGATTACATCTTTGAGGCACAATAACTTCATTATGAAGTTTCCTTCTTCACTTCTGACCCCGAGGGGAGAGGATTATTAAAATTATGTCATTACCCATCAGGCTGTCAGAAAAGCCCAAACTCCTTTTTCCAAAGAGAGCTACAGAATAAGAGAAATGATCGAAGTGAGTAGCTGTCTGCTAATCAAATGTAATTTCCATACTCTCCACGTTTCTTTTGTGGGCACTGACCGTGCTCTCTGGACCTCACGTTTCCAAGACCGTTGCTGCCTGGGGTAGTCCATGCCCGCACATGTGGACCCCACACCGCACTAACGTGAAGCTCGAGGCATTTCGTGATCATCCCTGCAGGGACCCACTGAGTTTCCATTTAGCTATGGGAAAGCAAGTCTTATTGAATCGACCATTTGTTCTTCTGTATATATTTGCCAAACTTTAATGGAGACTGACAACGTTTTGAGTTGGAGGGTGATAGAAATAAGTGATATTTGTTGTTCTCCACCATCATTCAGTTGTTCACACGCTTAAGTGTTTGTTGCCTACCATGTGCAGGCGTTGGGGAGGGCTAGGTGAGCGGGAGATCACAGCGCAGCTCCTTGGAGCTAACATCTGGTGGCAGCTGGAGACAAGTGAACTGTTGATGACAATGCCACATGGAAGGACCTCTGATAGGGAGGCACGAGGATGATGAAAGCACATGTCTTGGGCCCCCATCTCAGACTTTGAGGACCAGAGAAGGCTTCTTGGAGGATGCAGTAGCTAAGCCAAGTCCTAAAGGATGTGTAGGGGTGAAGCAAACATAGGAGTTGGGGAGAGGAAAGGGCAAGTGTGAAGACCTGACGGGGAGAGAATGTTGCTTGGCTCAACCCACAAGCCCTGAGCTTGGAGCGAGAATGGGGAGGGGCCTGGGGAGAGGCCAGGGCTAAGGAGAGTGCTTTGTTAAGGCATTTCTATTTTATCCTGAGGCATGGGGAGCAGTGAAGAGTTTCAACTAGAATATACGAATCAAGATTAGACTGGCATTTAGAAAGGAACTTTTAGCTACAGTGAACAGAGAGGAAGGAGTCAGAGGCACCAGGAAAATGGTCTTCAAGGGTTCTGAATTAGGAAACTGAGTCACAATGTGTTTGGGAGATAGAACTGACAGAATTGTGTATGCAGCGGGGCAGTGGGACAGAGAAACGCCTAGAATGCACCTCAGGGGTTTCATTTAGAGATGGAGAAGGCCAGGTGGAGGGTGTGGGAAAGAGCCTGGAGAGAAAGATAATGAACTTTGGTTGGGACATAATAAGGTTGGGTTGTTTCTGAGGCATACAGATAAAGGGGTCCTGTAGATAGGGGGGAACTCCATTGGACGTTCACATGGTAATATTCAGGCTGTTCCAGCTCTACGCTCTGGGCCTGGTTTGCTTTCTCTCCATGGATTGTTAACTCAGAATCATGGTTTTGAGACTTTTACTTTACTCAGCTCTGAAGTCTCAAACTACATCTCTAATCCTTGGTCAGCATTTTGCAAAGGTGGGTCAGTGGTTCCAGGAGATACCCAGGCCCCAGGGCCACGGCTACACAGAGAAAGGGGTCTTAGATCAGCCTATCCTTTATCATGAAATTTCTCCGTCCCTTTGATTGTATTAGCTTCCTTTCTCTGGACCTGACTACTATCCTGGCTTCATTGTGCACTAAACTTCAAGGCCATCACTACTTGGGAGAAATGTCTTCTCGTAATTTATTTTGGTGCAGGCCCTTCAGTGACGTGAGGTAAGAAGCTGTGATCCAGTCAGGCAAACTGCACGTTTCCAAAGGTTGAGACTCTCAGATAACGTAATTAGGCTCAGCAGATCAGAAATTTGGTTTTGGATAAATAAGGAGTTTGACAAATTCCCCCCAACAAAGTCTTTTATGGACTCTTGGCTGCTTGAAGCTTTGAAACTTAACATGCACCAGCCACACAGGGTTAGCTGGCCCAGCAAATCAGAGATTTCTATAAGGTCGATCTAATGATCTCTTCCCTGTAACCAGGGGTGTCCAACCCACGGCCCATAGGCCACATGGGTCTCAGAATGGCTATGAATGCAGCCCAACACAGAATCGTTGATTTAATTAAAACATTATGAGATTTTGTTGTGATTTCATATTGGAATGTATTTAATGTGTGGCCCCAGACAACTCTTATTCTTCCAGTGTGGCCCAGAGACACCAAAAGCTTGGACACCCCTGTAGGCCGAGGTTTCTCCCTGCAAGAGCAAAAGAAGTGGCTACAGCAGCCAAAGACAGTAAAAATCAGTCAGTCAGGGCTGAATTAGAATCCAACTCCACCACCGATTAGTCAGTTTGCTTAAATTCTTGGGTCTCGTTTTCCTCATCCTGAAGGGTAGGTAATCACACTTCCTAGGATGTTGTTGTGAGGACCAATAGGCATGCCACGTGACAAAGGGCTAGAAGGAGTTCAGGTAATTACTCCTTTCCACTGCGCAGCACCGCCTGTGCACTAGACTGCACTGGCTAACAGGGCGGCACCCGCCTGCAGCCCTTGAGCTCTTAGAGTTTGGCTGGTTCGAATGGGGGATGTGTTGTCAGTCACATGTTATCAATGCAGATCAGACCCAAAGACTTAGTATAAGAAAAGACTGTACAAAGAGTGTAAAATATTTTTATTAGAAGTATTTTAAATTGATTAGTTGTCGAAATGTAGACATTTTCATAATATATGGTTAAATGTAATCTATTTTATTTCTAGCAATGATCACACTGCAATTAATTAAAATTAATCTCATGTGTTTGCTTCTAGTTTCTTTTTGTTTATTTCTTGCCTGAGGATATGTTTATTGAATTGAGAGAGAGAGGGAGGAAGGGAGGGAGAGAAGGAGGGGGAGACAGAGAGAGAGAGAGAGAGAGAGAGAGAGAGAGACAGAGAGAGACTTCAATCAGTTGTTTCTTGTATGTGCCCCAATGGGGGATTGAACCTGCAACCTAGGAATATGCTCTGACTGGGAACTGGGAATCAAACCCACAGCTTTTTGATGTACATGATGACACTCCAACCAACTGAGCCACCTGGTCAAGGTTCCTTCTACTTTCTTCGTGTGGCTACTAGAAAATTGAAAATTGCTTATGTGGCTTGAATTTCATTTTTACTGGACACCTCTGTTTTGGAAATAGGCCTTACCTCGAAGGGCTTCAAGATCTGAGGCGGCAAGCACAGTGCTCACCTGAATCTCCACAGCCACTTCCCCAGCCGGCATCCTCACTCCAATCTGTCTCCTCACTATGCCCCTTTCTAACCACAAACGCGGCTCCTACTTGGTGTTAGAACAAAGTCCGAATGCTTCACAGTGCCCATCACACAGCCCATCTGCTGTAACCATTCTCGTCCCTGTCTCTCTTCTTGAACACACTCTGTGTTCAACCACCATGACTTCTTGCGGCTTCTCAAACTCACCACATCCTCTTCCATGTCTTTATTCATTCAACAAACAGTCTTGGATAATTAGCTGTGAGCCAGGCAGTGTTCTATGCACTGGGGAGGCAGGGTTGCACAGGACTAAGATTCTGCTCTGAACTCCAGTGGTCGAGTCAATGTGCGGATTCCTTTGTCTGGAATGGATTCTCTCCCAGTTCACAGAAGTCAGGTCTCTCGGAAGTCTCTCCTAACAACAGCCCATCGTCTGAGCTCTCGGAGCATCCTACCTCCATTTCATCACAGCATTTATGCATCTAATGTTATACTGATATGTTTATTTTTAAGCTTCTGGTTGTTTTAATTTAGTTTCTTAACAGTAATGCTTAAAAAACTTATTTATGTTGCTTTTCTTAATATATTGTAAATATTTATTATCATTTAAAAATTGAGATATAATTGACATACCATATTGCATTAGTTTTAGGAGTACGACACAATGATTTGTTATATGTATGTATTGTAAAATGATTACCAAATTAAGTCTAATTAACGTCCATCACCATGCATAGTTGCAAGCTTTTTTCCCCTGTGTTGAGAGTTTTAAGATCTATTCTCATGGCGGCTTTCAAAAATACACTAGGCAGTGTTAACCGTCGTCACCGCACCGAAGGTCACATCCTCTGGACTTACTTATTTTATGACTGTAAGTCTGAACCTTTTGGCTCCCTTCACCCACAACTCCCACCCCTGAAATAACATGTTGATTTATTTTCTAAGCAACTTTTTTATTTTGAGATAATTGTAGATTCATATACAATTGTACAATATAATACAGAGACATCCAAGTACCTCTTATTCAGTTTCCCCCAATTTTAAAAATATCTTAACATTATTACACACTATCACAACCAGGGTATTGGCATTGCTATAACCAGCTGTCTTCTTTAGATTTATCCAGTTTTACTTATATTCTTGTGCACGTGTTCTACTTCTGTGCAAACTTGTGACATGTTTTGTTTACATACCTACCACCAGAGTCCAGAGACAACATTTCCACTGTCACAAAACTCCTTCATGTTGCCTGTGTATCACCATGAGCACTTCCTTCCTACCCTCAGGGTTCCTTAACCCCAGGCAGCACAGTCCATCCCCCATTTCTATCATCTTGTAATTTCCAGTTATATAAATGGGACAGTACAGAATATAACCTCTTTGGGCTGTTTCTTTTTCACTCCACGAGGTTCTCTGGAGATTCATCCAAGTTGGTGTGTGTTCATTCCATGTTCCTGCCCAGTGGTATTCCATGTTAAGGATGTGCCACAGTGTGTTGAACCATTCACCGGTGGGAAGACATGTGAGTCGCTTCCAGTTTGGAGCTATTATGAATAAGGCTGCTTGAACATTTGTGTACTGGTTCTTATGTGAACATACATTTCCATTTCCCTGGGAGAAATGGCTAATAGTACAAGTTCTGGGTCATACATATGTTGGTATATTTATCTTCCTCGCTAGGCTTCGGACTCTTTGAGGGCAGGTTCTTAGCTCTGTTCATATTGGCATCACGGGTACTTAGCACATATCTGACATATGGTAACACTCAATAAATCATGTAAGGACAAAAAGATTGCTTAATAGATATGTGTCAGATTATGTAATGAATTGTCTGGAGAGTAAGCTCTCTTCTACTCTCTACACCCCCTCCCTGCCCCATCACTGGGCTCCTTCACTCAAGCACAAGCAGAGCCCACGTGGACACACGCACGCACTCTGGGGCCATCATCCTAGGGATAGCTTCCTGGAACAAAGCCAATAACCAACAACTGAGGTGTTGTTGCTTCACAGCTTAGCTGACAACAACCTTGGCCTTGCCTGGGGAATTACAAATAAAGGATTTGGGGACCCAGCAGCTTTGTGGACTCATTCAGATGAGAATACAGCATGCACTTGAAATAAAGAATGCTTCTTTGTGACTCATTAAACTCCCCTCTGTTCCCCTCTATTAGGCATGTGTCTGCCACGCCCTGCAAAGCTATGACACTCAAAAGTGGAAGAGTCAGGCGGAAATAAAAACATTCCACTTCAGCACCTAAACCATGTGCCCTTAATCTGAAATAAATCTGTGACAATTGACAGATACTTCTTTCAGGCAGTTGTGGAGAAAGGCTTGACTTGTCCTAGTAAATCAGACACAAGCTTCATTATTTTTAGTCTCACAAAAAAACTGTCGCCATAGCAACAGTACTATCATCTAGGGCAAATGCTATCTCTTTAAGTCAAAATGAGGAGCTGTCCCACAAATGTCCAGTGCTTCGAAAGGAAGAAATAACTTTTCAATAAAAGTAATTTCTTCCAAGACTTCAGCATTCATCTTAATTTGTAATCCCAGAACTTCCCCCTTGTCAATAAGGGATATTACAAGCACCATGCAACTTTGTAAAATCCAAGGCTGACCTTTCTTGTCTCCGTTACCAGAAAATCATTAGTTTTATTACTTCCTTGAGACAAATAGCTTCATCTGTGGCTTTTTTATTCATCCACAGGAGGCATACTGCTGATTAATTTTATTCTTGGACAGAGCATTGTGTACTCTGAGAGGACAATGGGGAAAAATGGAAGCATGAATATCTTTCTCTCCTTGCAGGATATCGGTGTGAGTGACAGAGGAAATGGCTTAGTTCTGTGTGTCCTCACTTAGTACCTGTAGACCAGAGAGGGTACTCAGTGTGTGTTGGTTGGCTCAGTTAGTTTGACTCCCTTCTTGGTCAGAAATGAAATTGTTTGAAAGTCGTCCTGAAGAATGTATTAATATATTACATTTTAAAAATCCTCATCCAAGGAGATGTTCACTGACTTTTAGAGAGACAAAGGGAGAGAGAGAAACATCAGTTGGTTGTCTCCCGTGCACAACCCCACTAGGGATGGGACCCATCCTGACTGGGGATCGAACCCGTGACTTTTTGGTGTATAGGATGACACTCTAACCAAATTAGCCACCTGGCCAGGTCAATATATTAACTTTGGAACCATGGTAAACCTTATACCTCCAAAATGTGATTCGGAACTTATGAATTAGCTCCACTACTTCCGACATTAACACCATGTTAATTTCAGTGTCAGACCAGGTTGGCTTTGATTGGTGTCCACACGTGTCTTCTGGTTTCAGCATGCTGGGGAGGTCTCATGGCCTGCAAGGACTTTGCTTCCTCTATTTTCAGACCCATTTTATCCCAGGGTATGCCTAACAATTAGTGGGGTGGCATAATTTTTTATTGGCAGCTTTATATTTCTTTGGGCACACACAATGATGATGGCATAAGAAAGAGGAACCACCTTTATTGCCTGTTTATCACGGGTGGAGCAATGAGATAAGACATTTATAGACATTATTTCATAGACTCTTCCCATGAGCCCTGTGAAGGAGGCATTTTCAGTTTTGTGGGAAGTTGAGATTTACCAGGTGATGAGACTTATCCAAGATCACAAGTTGGCAGGTGTCAGGGTTAAGATTCGAACACAAATCAGGACGGATTTATTATAACATGAACCTTTGGATTCTCCAACTGACTTTCCCTTAGCTTGTTATTTCATAAAATAGTTTGCAGACATTCTGGTGCGAAGAAGGACCTCGTGATCACAGGGCCAAACCCGTCACGCTAGAGATGAGGCCGTGAAGGCCGAGAGAAGCGAGTTTCCCAACACGGCCACACAGGAAGCTGTGCCACCGAGAGTCAGCCTGGCTAAGCCGGTGGGGGGCAGCTCCAGGCTCTGGCAGCGTCTCCACCTCCTGCACACAGTGTGCGCTGCCGGGCCCTCCGTCTGGGGTTGCCCGTCATCCCTCTGAGGCACTGGCACCGAGCTCACGCCTCCTTCGTTGTCATGCTCTGTCAGACCTCGAGACGATGGCTCACCCATGCCCCTTCTTTCCTCTCCCTACCCCTAGAGAACCTGTCTCTTGTGACTCACCCTCCAAAGTGACAATGAGTCTATATGAAGATGATAATGGAACAAGATGAGAGAAGATCCTCCGGGGCCTGTGCTTGGAGACACGGCCCACATCTTTGTCTGTTACCTCAAGCCAGTGACTTCAATGGTAGAAATGTCAGTGGAGATGGGAGGGAAAGTGGGAGATGTGCAGACTATGGTGACAAGATACTCTATAGGCACCAGGGCTTCAAGGAGCCATTGACTCACTCAGCAGCCTGTCACTGCCTATGGAGAGGCAGGTGGCACAGTGTAAGGACTGGCGTCCACCGTTCTACCCCACGCTGAGGCGATGGGCCACTGCCCTCCGCACTGGGGAAGGAAGGATTCGGAGGCCTGTTTAACACAGTGTTCTGTGTTTCAATCGGCTGCGGCTGGTTATAGGGGTGAAACAAACCATCCACCATCATCAGTGTCATCAAAGGCAGATGACGGCATAACTGAGCCTCCATTTCTCCCACTGGAAAACGGAGAAAATAATCATTGATCTACAGAATTGCTGCAAGACTTACAGATACCGTATGTAAGAGCACAGTGGATTCCATGGAGCACGGTATGTAGTAGGTGCTCAGTGACTGTACTTGGTCATTAGCATCAGGTTAATGCTGATGGGGAGGGGGTAAGCCTAATGCCGGAGCTACAATAGAAGGGAGTAAGGGATTGTAGAAGAAAGGTACTCTTGGCCTCCATTTGTTATTGTTCTTTATCTTGCGATGTTTCAGACACTAATCTAAAAGGGCCCAGCAGTTTCCTTCAGAAACTCGGCTCAGGATAGCAGCTCACTGCTGATTGTCTGGCTCTGGACCCAGCAAGCTGGGAGACCGCACCAGGTTAACAGTCTGTGCCCTCACACCCCGGTTCTGACTGTGACATTCCCAGGCTGAAGCACTGGAGAAAGTCCTTTATTCCAAGCCTAGTTCAATTTTCTATAAGACACGTACGATAATAATCTGACTCTAGAAATAGGTATATTGATGATACAGTGATGGATTCACTGAGGGTTGTTACATGTTTTGAAAAAGTCAAACCTTTAATGAGCAACATATTTATTTAAAGAACACCTTTTTCCTTCGCAGGAGATGGGAATATTCTAACTTCTTTATTTAGTATCATTTACCCATGTAATGGGCATCTTACCTGTCTCTTGCTATGTCATTATTTGCAATGATATGTAAACTCTGAAGGGCAGGGATGATGTCTGCTTCTTTTATTTTTACACCACCCAGAATAATGCTGCAAACACGAGGTTTTCAACCCCTTTGTATGCTGCTGCTGCAGATCGGAACGCAAACTGAGTCCCATCCTCATAAAGGATGTTATTGCATTCTTAGTTTAGACTCTTAGGAACCAGCTATCACATCTTGCATGTAGCACAATTGTGTACTTATTAGTTTATTTTTAAAAGTATCAATATTAACTGACTCTCTATTACCAAAGCCTGCTCAATGTAGAAAATGTGAAAAATTCTGAAAACTACATAGAAGACATGAAGTGTCTTAATTCCCCCGCTGGAAGATAAATCACTTTGACCATCTTGGTATTTTTTTCCTATATGATTCATTTCTAAGTGCTATTAATATTATCTAATCCTTAGCTCATTTTAAGGCTTTCAAACTGATTCTTCTCA